>ML778909.1:314965-330865 GCA_009831015.1 Picea engelmannii | reverse complement strand
TGGCCAAGTATCACTTTTGAACCTTGATTTTGAGGTGGTTCTGCTAGACAATATTTCTTCTATTGTATCTCCCAAGTTTTGGCCCTTCTGGGTATGAAACTTTCTTTTATGTAGTTCTCTGATATTTATTCTCTGCAATGCCACAGGTCTGATCAAAATTGGATGTGCCAAGTGGAATTTACGGTAACTTCCCCACAACTTGCCGATTTTTGGACTTGCCAGGAGGTCTCACTTGTATAGCGTGCCCCGCACAAAATAATTGATATGAAATTTTGAAACTCGCACCATAAATACTATAGACTGTCCATGATCCAATGAAACCAGTCCCACTCAATTTGGATACTCTAGGAAGAAATTCATGATTCTTTTACGTGGAAAACCTTCTTGAGACTAGTCAATATGACTAGTCAGATACCCTATCTTACATAGGGTGTATCTACAAATTTATGATGACCCATAAGATGAAATTTTTACCACAGATAAATTACTAATTTCTGTAAATATCCTTCAGATTTTAGGGTCTGAAACGTTACATAAAAGTTTTTATAGTGAAAATTCCACAATGAATCAGTTTATGATGATTCCAAAACCCTATATTGTATAGGATGTATCTCTGAAAGCATATGGCCTCAGGATCTAAATTTTGAACCCAACGTACCTTGATTCATCTACAAAATATCCTCCAAGCTGTTCCTTTTGAAACGTTGTAGAAAACAAGTTATAGTGAAAATTCCAAGGTGTCTCAGATGTAGCAGTGAAACCCCAAGACCTTGAGCTCTGATACCATATGTTAGGAACCAAATATCATTATAGAATAGAAAAACCTCAGAAAAAGTACTCAATTCCTTGAAAAAGAGATAATTTCAGATAATAAGCCTCTTCGAGGGGGCAACGTCCTTTTACCCCACTTAAATGTTCAAGTACAAGATGATTCAAAATGAAAATGTCTCCTTAGTATACATAGGAGACTAGGAGGTATAATTACAACTAATGGCCTAAAGATGAAATAAATAAAATAACATTACTAATATAATATGCTCCAATTAAGGGGTAATAAGCCAATATTAGGGCTTAACATAATGCAATGGGGAGAGGGTTGCAAAAACTAATTACCAAGTTTTCAGTCAGGGGTGATGTTTCACATATCTGTGCCTTACACCCCCCCTCACATTGGGTTAATCTAACCCCACTCGACCCCCCCCCCTCCCCCCGCAATTTAGTTCCGCGGGTCCGACTTTATGTTCCATTAGGTAGGAGGTTTCCGACCACCATGGCACTAGGCCACCTGCCACCATGTACTTTTCATTCTAGCTCTGAAACCATGGAAGTACATGTCACTTGTCTGCCATGTTAGTTAACACGTGCCCCCCATGTCACGTTGATGTCAACGATATGGAAAAATTCCCAATTTTTCCTAATTTTGCCAAATTTTGAAAATTCCAGAAATTGCCCAAAAATGTCCAAATTCTTATTTTTTTTTGGCTGCCATTAAACACTATGATTAAGCTTCATATTTCCAATTCAAGGCATTTTAATAATCCATATGACCCTCCCACTTGTAATTCGACCCTGAACATTGAATTCCTCATGAATTCTTTTGTGGAAATTGTTTTTTTTTTCCCAATTTCCCTCAATTTCCACCATGGGAACTCTGCAACCATTAAATTTGTCCAATTTCACTCCAATAAACACTAATTTAACCTATGGAGCAAACAGTTACTTGTGTAAATTTTTGATCGACATTCTTGGCATAAATTTTCTTCAATTCCTTTATGGAATTAGGGATTTTTCTTAATTCTTCCATGACTGCCTTGGTAAATTTTTAATTCAGTCATTACAACCCGAAAATTGCCCAATTATAACTGAATTTGATTGTTTCTACTTCTTGGGATCGATCCTTTCAAATTACCCATGGAATTTTCCCCAATTCATTGTAATAATTTTGTTAAACAAATTACATACATACTCTTCCTGACATTTTGTCAACAATTTGCTTGCAGGTTCTGTAAATCAATTTTATTTTATCTATTAATTGGCCTTTCCAGAATCAATGTATGTAAAATCACTCCGATACCAATCTGTAACATACCCATCCACCCACAGGCCTGTGCATGCTACTTCAAGTTAAACACTTCAAAACCAATTTCAAATTTTTGATGACATTTAATTCATAAAGAAGCATGAAAGACTCACATGCAATCATGAAGATTCATACTACATCATAAGAGAAATGGAAAATATTCCATGCATAACAATAATTAACAAGAAAACATATTATAAAATATGACTCTTAGAGATAATGATTAATACATAGTGGAAATAAACATATCAACAAGGAAACCATGACAAAGAGCACTTATCTTTAACAAAATGATTCACGAATTGACTGTAGACCAAGGACGTTCCACCCAACCACAAACATTGTTGTTCCAAGTCTCAACAAAAATGTCACCCCTAAGCTAGGTCTATGAATCCACAAGCACTGTTCCAGGGTGTCACTTAGCTTCCCAAACTAGTCAACACTCAAGCTCTCATAGGTTTCTCCACACACAACAATAAAAGGTACACCAACTCTCTTCTCTCCAACCTACATAACCCAAGAGAATGGACCCCCTTCTCTGCCACATAGTCCTTAAGGTTGCCCACCTCCTTCTAGGGTTCCAATGCATTTGGTCAAGAATCTCTATGTTGGGACTCTCAGGACTTGCAATTATGAATAAAATATGGTACATGGAAATGCATATCAAGCATGCAAGCATAAATCCATGGATGGAATACACCAGTCATTATTACAACCAACAAATAATGGATTCTTACTCAACAATTCTCCTCCCCATGTCCCAGTCCAGAACAAGAATTAATGGGGAATTATCATTGAGCAACAACGAATGAAAGAGTGAAAGTGTGAATGGAGAAGAACCCCCAAACAACCCACAATTTGGGTTTATATATTCACTTGGAAATAAAGAACCACATGGCCTTCCCCAAGAAGCTCAAGTAACCACTTCTCTCAATTAAATAAATTATGGGTAAATAAAATATAATAAAATACTTAGCCCCTTAAGCCCCCTCTCTCGTGGAATCATAGCCCCCTATAACTCTTTTCCTTGTCCTTCTAGCAGGGAGTGATGTATTTTATTATTAATAATGATCAAACCATTACATTTTCTAGGCACGGTGGCCTCTTTTAATTGTTTGGGAATTCCAACCTTTCATAAATTAACAAAATCATTATTTAATATAGGGAATCAAAATTGGGGTATTGTAGCTATGATACCACATTGAAACGCACCCTGAATCCCAACTGAGCCATGTTACTCTTAATTTTGACTCTTTCCATATGAATTTTTAATTTTTTTTAAACTCACTTATTAATTCTTCGACACCATAATTAATTATTCTCAACATGGATTTTAATTCAGTGAAAGGAATTTTGATGGAAATAGACAACAATTCATAGCATAGATTCACTCAAATGAACAAAGATCAATTGCATCCCGATGAACCCAAAATACCGTGAAATCAAATTGTTTATATAATAATAGACTATTATGATTTAAATGACCCAAAAATGGATTCTATAAAATATTGGAAATTTAATGCGGTTAGAAATTCCAACCACCAAATTATAGAAGTTGATGTCGATAAGACATATCCAAATGATCATCGATATGCATTTTTTGTTTGAATCAATGGAGGGTCAACACTTTAGTTTTGGTAAAATTTTCGATGCTGCATGGTTCATGCTATGTAAACGTTTTAGTGTATCGACATTCAAACTTAAAATGGATTTGATATAAAGTTTAAAACTGGAGCAATTCCTAACACTTCTCAACTTTCATGATAAACTTGGCAATTGACATATGGAAACATTTCAAAATCATGGTGATAAGATTATCAAGCATTTTTAAAAATTCCATCGAGGTCAATTCCAACTTTAAATTTGAGAAACGTTTGTTGTCAACCCCGATAAACACTTGCAAGGGAAACTTTTAACTTTTTGATCATTGTTGTTCAAAATTTTGTTACAATTCAAAGTTGAAAAACATGTAGATGATGTTAATTTGAACTTTTATACCACGATACAATTGGTGAACTTCAAAAATCAAAAGTGTAAAGAGAAATCCAATAAAGAGAGTTGATTATGGAGGGTTTCAACTTTTCATCAGGGGGAAAATTAAAATTTTTCCTCGAATGAAAGTTTCCCCCAATCAAAGTTTAAAAGTTCCTTGATGAAGAATGAAAGGCTTAGTAAAAGGACTATTCTTAATTAGAAAATTTTCTGTTTTCTATGGTAAATGATTTAGGCAAAAACCAATTTACTTGAAAATTGATTAAAACTTAGAAGAAAAAAATGATTTTAGGATATGAAAAAGGAACTAAAAAAAGTGGTACCCAAAATTTGTGAATTTTTTTAGGGCATGTTGAAGGCTCAACACTTCTCTAACAATTGCTGCAATTTTTTCTAGGATGGTCTGTCTATACAGTCCAATGTTTGGAAATGAATATTTCGACAACAAATGAATATCATGCTTAACCTCTCTCTTGGGTGGGATTCCTTGAGGTTTTTGGAACTAATCCTTGTAGGCTTTAATGAGTTGTAGTTTCTAGTGCTGCTTATAATCACATCCTTCAATGGATACCTTAATATTCACTTCAATACGCTCTCCTTACTACTTTCCTTCTCTTAATAACAACACAACCAATCTCTTGGCATTGACTTTTATTCTCCTTACCTAGTGAGCATTGAATAAGAAATTTTAGGCTTGCCTTTATGGAAAAATCCTTCCCGTCTTTGACAAGTCGATATTGGTTTTACCTCCTCCTGAAGATGGCATATATCACATATAGGTATGGGATTCCCAACATGAATACACATACATCTAATGTTACACAATTTACTTTCACTTCATCTACAAAGTTCTAATTGATGGAAAACATGAACCTATATTGTTTGACTACTCTCATCTCCACATTTGTCTCACCCAACCCAAGGGATATGGATGTGGATGATCACGAGTCTCTAGGACAAGATTTTCAATAAATTGTTCATAAATAAAATTCCATTGCAAACTGGGATCAAATATGCAATCCACTTTAGCTTTTCCACTATGGATTTTGATGTGAATAATTCAGTCATCTCCTTCTCCTCCTTAGGAATATGACTTACTAATTCTACTTCATTTTGTCTAGTAGTGCAACTAATTTTCCCATCAATATATAAAGTACTATCCACCCTTTATTTTTCATCTATAGCTACTAAATATTTATTATTTCTCTTCTATTGGAAGTTCTTGGGGTGCTTCAGGAGGTGTAATCTCCAACACTCTTCCTTGGTGAGCCCATTTTTCTTGCAAGACTTGCAATACTTGGTGGGAGGTATTATTTCTTGCTTCATTGATAGAATATTATTTTCAGCCTACTTCTTCTTGTTCTTTCTACTATTTCAATAATCTTTCCATTTTCTTTTCTTGTGCTCTACAAACTATAGTTTTTGCTTGTTCCCTTCAAGGAAAAATTCATGGAAACTTGTTTCATCATTTGATTTGGGCTTGAAGGGCATCAATTGTCTCCAAATATAGGGAATCAAATCCCCCAAGTATTTCGTCAACATCTTTAGGATATTTAGAGATAATACCAATTTAATGCTTCTCTTTTAAACTTGATGCTGAATTCTTGCACATATCGTCATTACCTCTACCTGAAATAATGCCACACAATTTGTCAATTCTCCACATAAATAGTTGGGTAGAATTGAACTTTAACCATATCTTTGAACACTTCCCAATAAATTACTAGTGTCTCATCTTCAAATTGTCTTCCTACATCATCACTTTCCCACCATGCCAAGGAATGACCTTCAAAAATCAAGAAGGAAAATGCAATTCTTTGCTTTCCAATGAATTCATGTACATTAAAGTACACCTCCATTTGTTGTAGCCATTGGTTCAACTGATGGTATCAATTTTCCTACATATGGTTTGATGTCCACCTTTTCTTCTACATAGAAAGGTACTTTATTTATCCTCTATATAAATTTTACCATATTAGTCTCATTATTAATATCATTCTCCAATTCTATTTTCTTTTACTTGGACTTTGAATCCTCTCTTATGTCTGCACCAACACCTTTATAGCCTTATTTATCTTTCCCTTTCCCCTCTATCCATTTAGCGAATAGTATTATCATCTCTTCCACTTGATTATGAAAGTGAAGCATACACAACCCAACACTACTAGTATCTATAGGATCATCCGTGGTTTGGTTTAAGTGCTACTTTCCCCTTCTTCTTTTTCTAATCTTGGGTACAATAACAACCAACTCTATGCCTTCTAGAAATGTCTTCAATTGAGTGAACACCCACTATCTTCTTCCTTCCAATAGGAATCAGTTTTCTATGATACCACTACAATGCATAAACAATAGGTATATGGCCCATCCATACCACCAACATGGATTATCTAAAGAATTATTCCATTGACATGATTCTGTTTGTGCGCTGTTTGTAGGTCAATTCATTGACATGATTCCATTTTTGTGCTCATTTTTTGTTCCAATTTTTTAGTTGATTGATTGTAATCCTTTGTTAAATACCCAACAAAAAGAATACTTCTTCTTTTATTTTAATGCAAAAATAATAATAATCATTTCAAAAATTGGAAACTTGATGCGATTGGCTATAGGTTAAAAACATCTCTTCACTACAACTAAGGAATGAAATAAATCAATAGAATGGAATGATGTGTTCTTGGGTGTTTAAAACGATAAGGATTCCAAGTGACACAATGAATAAAGAATGTGTATAGGTTTTTGGGAGTGGATTTCTGCTAGCAAATGGACAATATGCAAGTGATGGGGAAATCCCATGATTTCCCTCAATCCCCAAAGTTTTGAGAAGGAAATAAAATGATAAATACAAGGGGTATGAATTATCAAATCAACTAAGGAATGGAAGATATGGAAATAGATATAATTTATCCATATTGGATACTCTATGCATTCTAGTTGAATGGTGTGAAGAAGCCAATCGTTGTGGCCAAGGGAATAGAGTTGAGAAATAAATACAATACTATAGGTTCTAACTATAATTCATTAAGCAATATACTAGAATGAAATAGAGAAATTAACAATGAAAATAAATAAAATTCAACACAATGAACACATATTTTAACCTAGAGAAACCCAAAGAAAAAAAACTCCAGCATGGAATGGCTATGGTCAATTTTTATTTCTCAATAAGTTTCAATTTACAATGAGTTCAACTCTTTTGTTTGTTTAAAATCACTTCATAGGAATTTCAATATAGCATTCCTTCCAATATTCTTCTAGGGAACCCCTTCTAATTCACTATAACAGATTTTATATAAGAGTGGGATTTTTTGGGATTAGATGGAAGGTTAGGAATCCCCAACTATTCAACCCCCCAACTCCAATACTTCCCTTATTCTTTTGTCATTTTTTGATAATAATCTAATTCATGATTATTTTATTTTATTTGTATTTCTCTCTGTTTTCAGAATTTTGTGTAGGTGTGGATGTTAATTGATCTAATGTGGGGCCTTTCACATTATAAACCACATTTCCATACCTCACCATATTCTTTTGTAGACATGAACTTCAACTTCTACATCCATGCAAATCAACTTCTAAAACCGTGAAATTCAACTTCTACAACTGCATGAACTTTGACTTCTACATCCATGAAATGCAACTTATACAACCATGAAATTAAATTATAAAACCACAGACTTCATTTTTTTTTCATCCACGACCTCCTAATTTGTTGAGAAACTTACATTAATCTGGGCCATTAATCATTCATTGGTTGCATGTAGATCCAATTTGGATCAGTAAAGTTTGGCTATGGTATATGGAGAGAACCTTGAATGTGAATGGCAGATGCAATTTAAAAAAAATCAAAAGTTATTAAAAAAGGGTGCTGGGAAGAAATGAAAAATATTCACTAGTCAATATTCCCCCATAAGAAGGTACAATCCTTAGATGCATCCGTAGTGTTAAAAAATGCATAGGATGAGAGGATTTTAGAAAGGATTTTTGGAAAAATTTGATGATGATAATTAAGAAAGTGTGCTTATGAAAAGGATAAAAGTCTTAGTGATGTTGGAGGAAAATCCCGAAGAGATGAGGTAGATGAGTATTTATGAAGTTGGTTATGTAGATTCTTGAACCATAGGCATAAATATGTTGGTTGATATTGTGGAACTCAGAATTATTATGGAAGTCATGGAATTGAAAAGTTAGGAGGAAGATGCATTTACATGCCAAAGCGGTGTCCCAAATTTGTAGATGTCCATGCCATTGAGAAGGAGGTAGATCAGAATGACAATTATGTTAGTACATCCCACATCCCCTTGTACCTTTTGTTATTAGTCAATTTCATGTTGAAATTTCTACACATAATGCAAGTGTATGTGTTATCAATAGTTGTAGTGAGATATTTAGGGGAAATGAAAATAGAGATGAATCTAAGGCCCAAACTTATAAAAAAGAGACCATATAGAATGAATCTAAAATATAAGGATAAATTTAAAAAGGAGATCGATAATATGTTTGAATTAGGGTTGATATTTGCACTGGACAAGTCTATATGGATCATTCCAATTGTGTTACATAACATAGCAACAATATAGGTATAATCTATATTTTTGTTGAATTTTTTTGACTTAATGAGGCTTTGTTTGTGTGGGATGTCATGGGATTAATGATGCCCACATTCACAACCCTAGTTTAATTATTTCATGTAATGGAATTTTAGAAAAAAATGGCAGGGAATGATGCATACTCCTTTACAAATGGTTTTTCTAGATATCATGAGATCTGAATGATTGAGGAGGATATGGAGAATACTGCCTTTTCCAAAAAATCAGGGTTCCATGCATACAATTCTATGCCCTTTGGTTTAAATAATACACCAACAATATTCTCATGGTATATCATAGTTGCATTCTATGAGTATATGCATTAAATGTTGGAGACGTACTTGGATGACTAGATGGTGTACAATTTTCTGAAAGACCATACCTTTAAAATTAGGTTGATTTTGGAAAAATGTAGGTAGATGTAGTTCTTTATGAATAATAATAAATGTATCTTATGTACCCTATTTATAATATCCCTTGGGAAAATTGTATGAAAGGAAGGATTGTTGGTCATTCCTGCTAAAATTGCAGCTAATGTAAGTTTTGTGCTACTGGAGAATGTTCCAATGTTTTGATGTATGTTGGGTGATAAAGAGTACTACCATAGGTTCATTTGAGGTTATACAAAGTTGAAATAATTGATGGAAGATATGATACATAAATTTTAAGGATTTCCCATTTATGTGGTCAATAGGATGATATGAGGGTTCATATAACTAAAACAATGGATGGTAATGGCCCCGATTTTAGTTTTCTTAATTGGGATATTATTTTCCATGTACACATGAATATGTCTAGCATTGTGCTAGGGAAAGTTATAGAATATCCAAGGAAAGGCACAATTGATCACCCTGTCTACTTTTCTAGTAGGAAATTATCTCATGGACAACATAATTACATAACTACAAAATGTGAGGGGCTCGCCATGGTGTATGCACTCTATAAATTCCAACATTACCTCCTTGAATGAGCATTCAATTTATTCACAAACCATCTGAAAGTAAAATATTTGGTGAATGAGTTGGTGCTAGAGGGCCATATTTGTAGGTGGCTTCTGCTCTTTTAGGAGTTTGATCTTGAGGTAGTGGTCTAGCTTGATAAAAAAAATATGGGCATTGATAACTTGTCCTAAATTTGGGTTGGCGAGGTCATGGAGATATTTGATGAATTTCCCATTGCATATTTGTTTTCCATGGAAGAAATTACTAACTTCTTCATTGAGATAATTGGATTTCTCAACTTTAGATATTTCCAAAAAAGTACATCTAGCTTTAATCTCAATAGTTGTTCCTTCGATATATAAACTACCAATTGATCGCAGGTCACCTATAAAAACATAGTACAAATGGAATTCTCCATAAGTTTCTCAGATCATGAAAGTAATTCAATTTTATGAGAGGCACAGGATGGGTAGAGTAGAGGAAACTATGGTGGAATGTTGATCATTAGAAAGGTTCTATGTGTGGGACTATGGTGGTTGAAATTATTTGTATATATCACAAGAGTATGCTAAGAATTGTGATGGGTGTTAATGGGTGGGAAACCTTCTTCTTGTGATGAGAGATTCATTCAAGAAGTGGGTGGTTGATTTCATATGGCTGATCCATTTGCTCACATGATAATCAAGGCATTCTACATCATCTTGACAACAAAATATCTAATTGGATGGGTAGAGGATGCACCGATAAGGGATTATTTGATAGATATCATTACATGGTTTATATTTAAGAATATTGTAACCAATTTTGGATGTTTGTGTAGCCTCAGTAGAGAATAGGGGTATCAATTTATTGGAGGTGTTGTGGATATGATAGGAAAACATTTTATGATCCATCATCACAATACTATGTCATACCTAAAAGAAAATGGTATAGTGGAGGTGTTTAATAAGATCCTTGAATATTAGTTGATGAAACATTTATATAGTTAATTGTGATGACCGGGATTAGAGAATCTGTGTGGTCTCGTGTGAACACTTCAAAAGATATGAGACACTTACCAATATACACCATTCAACAAGGTCTATGGAAAATACTTATTCAGGTCACTATAATATTTAATCTCGAGCATGTAGGTTTCTATTACCATGAGGATCTTGGGAACTATTAAGAAATATTTTATATGTAGATTCAATTAGAAGAACATATTTTTCTTGTAGGGTACCACTAGATGGTCTAGAAGTGGATACATAAAGCATGGTATGATAATAATATTAGGAACAATTAGTTAGGTGGGGAGATATATTTTTTCATTATGATAGTAAGTGTTGGAAAAATTTAGGAAAACTATAGATGCATTGGCTTGGGCCTTATAGAATTGTATAGATCATAGGGGAAGTCATATCATAATTGGATCAATTAGATGTGTCACTAAATAAAGGATGGGTAAATAGTGAAATATTGAAGTCCAATGCATCTCCCAACCCTAGATGAACCAACCTGATTTTTTTATGGTGGGTGGAGTGAGTGTACCATAGTAGTACTTTAATTACAACAATCCAATTCTATTTGTTCCAATTCTATTCTTAAAGTTTTTGGTTTGTTTGTTCCTCTTTATAGGTCTAGGAGTAAAAATAAGAATAGGTATAAGGCTATGTGGGCTAGTTTATTCACCACAACATACTTTTGTGGTTAGGCAGTCGATAGTTACTAGGAATTAATAAAAGGACATTATGGGTGTCACATGATTCAATAAAACTATAGAGTTATGAACCATAATATAGGGGTGTGTGTTTTCATAGGGTAAGGTATGTACGAAAGGGGTAAATCATTGCATCAAAACCATATACTTGGGTGAGAGTGTATATGAAGAGAGTTAGGTATTGTCACCATTAATGTAGATTAGTTAGGTAGTACTTAACCTTATTTTAAATACTACACATTCCATACCCAAACCAATCAAGTTGTATTAACAATTAGAGTCATGAAAAAAGGAATAATGCATCATGTCTTGCATTTATAACCAGATTAAGGTAAAATGTGTTATATTATTTCCATGGTTATTCTCATGGGAGTTTCATTGCATTGGGAATAGTAGGGGGCCTACCAACTCCCCTTGGCTAAGGGTTCGCGGGTAGAGCCCTTGATTTTTTTTGGGCAATATTTTGGTCCATTTTGGGTAGTTTTGGAACATGGTTTTTGACCCATGGTTTTGTAATTTTGGTTAAGGAATTAAGGCTGTAATCTTATCCATGAGAATGGATTAGGGTTTTGGATTAGGTGAAATCATATATATTGTATTTGTAAATGGTGAAGTTAATGGAATGGGAGTTACATATCATATTTTACATTGAATATATTGTAAAATAATGTTTCCCCTTTGAAGTGGATTGTTATTCATTGAATTTTTATCATTCCCAAGGTGTTGGTTCATAACATTTGGTATTGTAAAATTTTAGACCCCACCCAGTTTCAAGTCTCGCTAATTTTTATCAGCGTTTAATGCCCAAAACCTAGTTTTATGAAAACCATAAATACTCAGCATGTAAACAATATTTTAGAACTGAAACATCAGGATTTTGAACAATGTTTAATGAAAAAATAAAATTATATCAACAACACCACATTCATAAAATTAAATGCACAGAGACTTTTGGTTAAACTTGACCCTGGAAAAACCCACAAGGGGAAAACCAATGAGAGAGGGATTTTTAATATTTTTAGAGCTCTAAGAAAATGTCTTTTACAATAGTCATTAATTTCAGAAATTAAATACATAATTATCTCGAAAACCATGCCAATCTTCCACTTAAAAATCTGAGCCAAACTCCTCGAAATTCATGCCCAAATTTCCTATACATATGCACATGCCATCTCATTGATTTATGTGCCCCATTCTTGCTGTACAAATTCCTCAAATTCATGCCAAATGTTGCAGCACAAATTCTATGCAATAAATGTTGTACGACCACCTAGGAAATTGTGCGAATCACCCATAAAAAATGCACATAATTATCCTTCATTTATGTGCAGTAAAAATAGCAGTACGAACTTCAAAATCCATACAATACGACCTCCTTAATTGTGTTGTACCTTTCCTCAATTTCTGTGCCAATGTTTAGTTGTACGACCTGCTCAAAATCTGTACAGTGCGGCCTCCACTAATTCTATACATCTCTCACTGATTTGCATGCCCAAGGTTTCCATGGAATGCATGCCCTAAGCTGCAAAAATGATTCTTCTCTAGTTTTCTCGACTTCTCTCCCTTCTCATGCTATCTCAAAAAAATGCTTCAACAACCCCCAAGGGGTGTGCCCTCCTTACCCTAATCAAGTCAATGAGGAGAAGGTGAAAAGTCATCTCATCCAATGGTTGATATTAGATGAGATGAATGGTGGAGATTAAATCACTTAAGTCACCCACTTTCCCCAAGTTCAAAAAGTCACTTTTAATTTGCATCTCATAAATTAAATGACTTTAGGAACTTTCTCACCCCTTAGGTGCCTAGGTGATGAGAAACACTTTTTTAGGTAGTTTTTAATTATTTTAACACTCCCTCTTACTGAGGAAGGTGTTACTCACCACTCCAAGCTTTTCCTCGAAGAATAAAAACTTTCCTTTGCCCAATTCTTTGGTGAGTATGTCCACAACCTACTCATATGTAGATATGTATTGTAGCTCAACTGATCCTCTTTGAACATAATCCTATATGAAATGATATCAAATCTCAATGTGCTTAGACCTGTCATGAAAAACTGAATTCTCAGAGATTTTAATACAACTCTTATTGTCACAGTAAATCATATTGTGTCTCAACTACACACCAAATAATCCCACCAACAACTTTAGAAAGCCAAAGGGCCTCACAACTGGCCTGACTGACAACCATATACTCAGAATCTCCAGAACTCAAAGCCACTGGATTTTTCTTCCAGTTGAATCAAGCCACCAATACCGAGCCCAATCCAAAACAACATCCAAAAGTAATCTTCCTATCACTGACACATACTACCCAATTTGAATATGCATATCCCACCAATCGAACTCCATCCCCTCTTAGATAGTCCAGAACAAAATCTACTCTACCAAAAATATACCTGATCACATGTTTTTCTGCCACCCAATGCACTCTCCTAGGATCCACCATGAACTGACTAAGAGTGTTGATAGCAAAACAAATATATGGTTTGGTAATGAACAAATACATTAATGAACTAATCAAATAATGATATAAAGTGGAATCAACCAACTGTGACTCAGAAGATTGAAGATTCTTCCAATTAGTAATCATGGGTGAGATCATGGGACTACAATACTTCATCTGGAATCTCCTCAGAATGCCACAAGCATACTTCGCTTGTCCCAGGAAGATGTGTTCAGGATCCTACCAAACCTTCAATCCCAAAAAATAATGTATCAGTCCAATATATGTCATCTTGAACTCTGAAGCAAAGCTCTCCTTGCAGCTAGTAATGAGTCTCTCATCCACTCTAATAAAAATATCATCAACATATAGCAAGAGTATGAGAGGATCCTCTCCAACTGTTAAAAACCAAATACTTGCATACATAAATACCACAAATATTCAGAGAATAATATAGAAAAACACAACTTTATTATAGAAACCCCTAGGGTAGGGAACACCATACAATGGATACTATTATGGAAGGGATCATCTCCTTGTCACTTGCCTCTTCGAGGGGGCATCCTCCTATTGAGCTACCGCTCCAAATACAATAATTCTCTTCATATCCCATTTCATTGCTTGAAACTCTTTATATATTGCTACCATCACCTAAGAACATTCTAGAGGAGGAATCTTCTAGAAGTAGAACCTTCTAAGAAGTCCTCTTACATTTATTGTTGGACACACCTACCACACTTAGAGGGGGGGTGAATGAGTGTGGGGATCTTTTTCCCAAAACTTCCCTCTTACACAAAAACTCCTTAGTTAACATTCAACACTTGCTCATTACTCATTGTTGTCCTTTATAATCAGTTAGATGTGAATACATATCAACAACATATATCAACAACATATCATCAACAAATCATCTCCACAAGGAACACAAAGAACACAAGATGTATGTACAATTTTTCTTTTTATTATGGACTTCAATCTCAAGATTTTTCAGCAACAATTGAATAGAGTACAACTCTACAAGAGCACCATCTCTATATGCAAGAATCAGATTACATTCGCAGCACCAACTGAGATGAGGCAACAATCCTCAATAGATATCAATATGTCAACATAAACAAGTGCATCAACCATGCAACAACCTATGCCAAACAACCTATAATCAACTTGTACCATAAACAAGTGCATCCAACCATGTACCAAGTGTTACACGTCGAAATTGCTCAGATGGATAAGTGTCGCATTGTCCCTATCAGTCGTCGTAAGTGTCACATCTTCCCTACAACTTTCTCAAGTGTCGCAATTTGATCATTAGTGTCGCAAACGATGTTCAGAGATGATGCTGTGATAACGACACTAAGGAGGCACTTATAACACCTCATATGACTGATTTGAAGGTCAGGAACTGATCCACTGGAATCAAATAGCTCTTGACACCTAAAAGAAGCCCTGAAACACTGATTTGGAAGGGGAGCGCTTTTCTACTGTAGCTGCAGAAGCACTGGCGCTCCTCTGCTATGATTCAAGTAGCGTTATAATTCCGTTTAGGCCCTTCTGGAGGAGCGCTACTCACCTTAAGAGCGCTGGTGATTTTCCAAGGCACATCAAGAGTGCTACAACGCTCTGATACCCCTTTTGGAGGAGCACTCCCTAATCTGGGTCAATTGTTAGCCCGTTGAGAATAATAAGGGGAGGAACATTCGAGATTAGGAGGCAGTTGTGCTCGAATTCTTGTTCTCATCAACAGATCCCTGATCCATGGAGAAGGTTCCAAACTAGTTCTAAACATATCTCAAGAGGTTAAGCCCTTCCTAATCTATATAAACAGGCTCTATGATGGTGGAAAGGGGGGAAGAATGAATATGTGAAACTTATGATCTTGGAGGAAACTTACATACAGCCAAAGGAGATTGATCAGTGAAGCTGTTGTTATCCAGGTTGTGGACCTTTAGGCAAGGGTTAGACGAAGAGGACTTGACGAAGCTGTCGCATTCGCATCTACGATTGTAAGTACTGCTGTCGTTATTCTCATTAATATGACACGCTTGGACTGTTTCTTTCTAGTTTGTGTCTGATGTTACATGAACTTATCATTTCATGATAGATCTGTTTTCAAGCTAATGTCAATAGAGTAGGAAGTGGTCGTATCTTGTTTTGTCC
>ML778909.1:233131-290913 GCA_009831015.1 Picea engelmannii | reverse complement strand
TTATTTTAGGGTTAACCCACTTCTAATTTCTCCATTAAAATTATTATTGAAACAATTTATTTTGTATTCAATTTGAATTATAATAAACTCATCACTTCACTTTATTATTTATCCTTTAAAAATCTCTTAAACCACTTTGACTAATTTGACCTTTTGGGGCTTCTAGATGACATATGAGGGTCCTCCAACTTCATAAGGCCATAACTCTCAAACTGTGAGGAGTTATGTGACGTTCCACATACCATAATAAATTTCATGACATGTAATATCCATATAGAATAGTATTATAGGAAAATATATCATAACTCATACCATTACCCATCAAACAAACTTGGGTCCATTACCCAAACCTGGGGTCTCCAACTTCTCATGGCCATAACTCTCTAACCGTGAGGAGTTATGTGACGTTATACATATGAACAGAAATGGAATGAAAATCACTATACATATAGGATATTTTCCCTGACAAATTCAATGTCCTTCATCTCATTATTCCACATACAAGCATGGGTCCTCCAACCATTCGTCTAGGATAACTCAATCTGCAAAGCGTATTCCCGTGAGAGATTTCACCATAAGGGGACCACTTTGGAGTTCATCCATTTGTTCACCTTATCAATCATGATAAGACAATAATGAGAGAATGAGTCCTCCAACCATTCTTGTAGGATAACTCAATCCACAAAGCGTCTTCCCGTGAGGGCTTTCACCATAAGGGGACCACTTTAGAGTTCATCCATTTATGCACCTTATCAATCATGATAAGACTATAATGAGTCATATATACATTTTTCCAACAATGCATTATATACAAATGAAACCACATCGATCCAGATTCATCATGTATCAATGTCAACTCATTGATCCATCTTCATCATATCAATGACAACTCATTGATCCATCTTCATCTATGCATTCTCATCAAGGACAATACATATTATATTACATCAATCATCAATCAATCAATCCTTTGACATCAATCAATCACTTGACATCAATCAATGACATTAATCAATCAAACCATTGGCATCAATGAAAACATGATCCAACAATCTCCCCCTTTGGCATTGATGGCAATACCAACATTGATGTCAACACCAATTACTAATTATTGATGTCAACATGTAGATAAGGCATGCTATACATCAATAGTCAATGTGACTATCTCTCCCCGTCAATAAACATCAATCAAATCAATGTGATTAACTCTCCCCCTTTGACATCAATGGCAAAGGGCCATTCTCATCTTGGGGATGCTCCCCTTGCTTGAACTCTCCTTGGGGCTGCTCCCCCTGTCTGGATGCCTTTGATATTCCTTTGAATAATATCTCCCCTTTTAAACAAGGGATATCACTCTGAAGTAATGTTGAAGATACATTGAACATAATCCCCCTGTGACCATTTATCCCCTTGAAATTATGCTCCTGTGCTCTTTCTTCAAGTATAGGGCTCTTTTCTAGGTATGCATATGATAAATATCCCCTCCTAGAATCATGGGAAGAAGAATGACTCCCCCTATGGGTATGTCTCCCCTATCTTTTCTGCAAGATGAACATTGTGCTACCATATAACGATCCTTGAACCCATTCATGCATAAAGCTCATGCCATACCAAGCATCATGAAGCAAAAGATATGTCAACAATGAAATAAAGAATCGTGAGCAAAATATCAACCAAGTACATCCTATACAAAATGTGTTCTCATCATGAACAACACCTATGTACATCAACATCATACAATGTGCCAAAATATATCATCCATGAAATCTCTCCTGCATGCTATCCAATGAATCTTGAATAATACAAAAACTATTATTGAGGCCATCTCCAAAGGAATCCAATTTGTAATTCAATGTGTCATACAATTGGGATTTGAATTCTTCAAGAATTTCTTTGAGGGTTTGAGAGGAAATAGTCATCTGAGTAGCCTATGAACTTGGATTCCATTTCGGTTGATTTGTTTTTGAAATTGGGTGAAATTGTGAGAGGAACTCAGATTTGTAATTTGTTTGGGCAAATTCATCCTCCAACTACTACAGAAATAAAAAAAATCATGTCGGCGTCCGCGGAAAAAGGCTTTATTATTACTAAACCCTTGAGGTAGGGCAACACCATACAATGGATCCTATTATGGAAGGGATCCTCTCTTGTTCACTTGCCTCTTTGAAGGGGCCTCCTCCTATTGAGTTACAACTCACAATACAATACTCTCTTCATGTCCTATTACATTGCTTTAACCTCTTTATATATTGCTACCATCACCTAAGAACATTCTAGAGGAGGAATCTTCTAGAAGTAGAACCTTCTAAGAAGTCCTCTTACATTTATTATATCTAACTACCCATTTATTATATCTATCTACCATAGTGGGCCTTATTTAATAATATAGTGGACCTAGTCCACCTTACATTGAATGACCTCCACTAGCTAGAGAGGTGGGGGACAGGGGGGGTAGAGGGCCCATAGTTATAATAGTGGAGGCCATTCAATGTAAGGTGGACTAGGTCCATTATATTATTAAATAAGACCCACTATGGTAGTTTGATATAATAAATAGGTAGTTAGATATAATAAATGTAAGAGGACTTATTAGAAGGTTCTACTTCTAGAAGATTCCTCCTCTAGAATGTTCTTAGGTGATGGTAGCAATATATAAAGAGGTTCAAGCAATGAAATGGGATATGAAGAGAATTATTTTATTTAGACTGGTAGCTCAAAAGGAGGATGCCCCCTCAAAGAGGCAAGTGAACAAGAGATGATCCCTTCCATAATAGGATCCATTGTATGGTGTTTCCATAACCTAAGGGTTTCTATAATAAAGTTGGGATTTTCTATATTGTTCTCTGAATATTTGTGGTATTTTTGTATGCAAGTATTTGGTTCCTAACACCAACCACAATGAAGTACAAGTTGGGATATTCCTCACTCTTCTCAAAGCCCAACTGCTACAAGTAGGCATCGATCCTAGAATACCAAGCTCTGGGAGCTTGTTTCAGCCCATACATTGCCTTCTTTAGTATGCACACATGAGACTCTCTCCCATGAACCTCAAATCCCAATGGATGCTCAATTTACACCTCCCACTGTATGAGACCATTGAGAAATCTGGTCTTCACATCCATTTGATGGATCTTCCAACCCATCCATGTTGCAATAGAGATCACTGTCCTAATTGAGGTATATCTAGAAATTGGAGTGAAGGTCTCATCATAGTCAACTCTCTCAACCTATGAGAACCTCTGAGCCACAAAAAAAACTTTGTACTTCTCAATGCTACCATTTGTAGCATTCTTGAGTTTGTAGAGCCACCTAGAAGTCACCACTGACTTCCCTTCAAGTATAGGAAAAATTTCCCAAACATCATTCTTGATGATGGAACTGTACTCTTCCATCATGGAATCTCTCTAAACTTGTCTTATGACAACCTCATCAAAAGTGGAAGGATCATACTCCTTGATGATGCTCACCATCGCAATGTATTTTCAAAATCTCTTAGGAGGTTTACTCTCCCTCACAGCCTGCCTGGGATTCCCCACTAAACCCTATGCCTCCCTCAATGTGTCCTGAAGCCACTTGGGCTTCCTCCTCTTTGAAGTAGTGTCCTATGCATGGGACTCCCCCTCCTCAACCCCATCACCTGAAGACTGTGGACCTAAAGTAGAATCTAGAGCACTCGATCCTGAAACCTGTGGACTAGTAACCTGTGATCTTGACATCTATGGCCCTATAATTTGAGGACTAGTCGTCACTAAAACTGGTAGACCTGAACTTCGTATCAATGAAGTCTATTTTGGACTCACTTGAATCTGAGGTGATGACTTCTCACCCCTCTCAGTCCCTTGTGACTTCCTAAAGGATCCATCCTCCTCAAATCTCACATCCCTTCTCAAAACCGTCTTTCTCAAGGAAGGGATGTAAATGTGGAAATCCTTTGAAGTCTCGCTATACCCAATAAAAATCCCCTTTCCTACTATGGGTTCTAGCTTTGTCCTCTTCTCAGAAGGGTCATGTGAATATGTAAGGCACCCAAATATCCTAAAGTTACCAACCTCAAGATTCTTCCTAGAGAAATCCTCCTCAAGAGTCTTATCCCTCAATGCTCTGTGTGGATTCCTGTTATGCAGATAAACTGTAGTATAACATGCCTCATCCCAAAGAAAAAGTGGTAGCCCCTGATCATGCAACATGGCTCTCACAACCCCAACTATGGCCCTATTCTTCCTCTCAGCAACCCCATTCTGCTATGGGTTGTAAGGAATAGTCAAATCCCTCCTGATTCTCTCTCCTGCACATAAATAATTAAACTCAGAGGTATACTCACCCCCATTGTCTATCCTTAGTACTTTGATTTTCCTCCTAGTCTGGTTCTCCACAAGAGCTTTAAACTCTTGGAACTAATTGAAGACTTTTCCTTTGGTCTTCATGAAGAAAATCCAAGACTTCCGAGAGAAGTCATATATGAATATGACATAGTATAAAAAACTACTCAAATATGCAGAAGACATAGGACCACATATGTTAGAATGAATAAGATCAAGTATACTTGATGCTCTGTTGTTAGTGCTTGGAAAAATAGTCTTCGTGTACTTTCCCAAAGTTCACCCCTTGCACAAATACTGGTGCTTTGTACTGGACTCTGGAACTCCTGTCACAATCTCCTTCAGTATCCTCAGAGCCCCATGATGCAAATGGGCCATCCTCCTATGCCATAGCTCATGAAGATCATTGTTGTTGGTAGTATGATATAATGCACTATATGGATGAAACATGAGCTTGTACAACTTCTCATGTCGAGTCCCAATCACTTTGCACGAAGTGATACTGGACCCCTTGGGAAATAGGATCACCTGTCCATCACAGAACAACACCTCATATCCCCTCTCCTCAATAGTAGAAACTTAAATCAAGTTCTTCTTCAAGCCAAGAACATATAGGACATATCTCAACAACATGGGAAGTAGAGACTCCCTCTGAAATGATACTGTCCCACTGCCAAATTCCTTGACCACCCGGTTGTCTCCAAGCACTACCTCAAGATCACCAATCTGTGTGGGAGACGCCACTGTCAATATGGTGGGAGGCACCACTATCAATATACCAAACACTTGCATATGGTGGGAGGCACCACTATCAATATACCAACCATTGGAATGTGTGGCTCTAGTGGAAAGAAATACCACTAAGGAAAACTCCTCCACCTTTGTTGAAGCTACTATCTACTTATTCTTCTTATTAGGACATTGTCCTGTGTAGTGCCCAAACTTGTGACATGCAAATCACTTGACTTTTCTCATGTACTTCTTTCCTTCACTCTTCAATTTGTTTCCTCCCTTAGGAAATTTTTTGAAATTCTTCTTGCTGTTGGAAGCAAGAGCCACATTCTCCTCATCATGACCAGTATATGAATTTCCATGCACATAACCTCTTCGGGTCTCCTCCTCAACAAATTCATCCCAAAGACGTTCCCACTTGGGAAGGTTCTCCCTAGCCACAATTACCTCAACATAAAAAACCCATTGTTTGGTCACCCCATTCAATTCTATCCTCACAAGTTCACTGTCAGCAATGGCCTCCCCAACAGCTCCAAGTTCATCTCTTACCCGTGTCAACCTGGTAAGATATGTGACCACATTTTCAGCCTTGGTCATTTTAATGCTTTATGTTTCTCTCTCAAAACCATCTTTCGATTCTCATTTGTAATTTGATGCAACTTCGTTAAGGACTCCCACATCTCATAGGAATTTTTCTTCCCAGTTACATGAGGAATCAAATGGTCGTTGATGGCATCAAGGATGATTATTTTGGCCTTGATAATCTTCTTGGTGTAGGATGCTAGAAGAGTAGGATCTGTGGGTACATTCACTGGGTTTGTTGTGGAGTTCTCAATAATGTCCCATAACTCACTTTCCTACAACAACAAAATCATTTTCTCCTTCCAAGCACCAAAATTTACTACCCCATCAAGTCTGTCCTCAACCCTTAAACTCGTAGCCATTGACCCTTCTCTGTTGAAAATAATAAATTTTTTTTTCTCCAGAATTTTGTCTAGTGAAGTAACTTTTGTCCCCTTCTCTATCTTGCTAATATAAACATGGTATTTTCTTTAACTTATATTTGATACCATGTAAAATTTCAGACCCCACCCAGTTTCAAGTCTCACTAATTTTTATCAGTGTTTAATGCCCAAAACCTACTTTTATGAAATCCATAAATGCTCAACATGTAAACAATATTTCAGAACTGAAACATGAGGATTCTGAAAAACACTTAATGCATAAGTAAAATTATATCAACAACACCACGTTCAAAAAATTAAATGCATAGATATTTTTGGTCAAACTTGACCCTGGAAAAACCCACAAGGGGAAAACCAGTGAGAGAGGGATTTTTATTATTTTCAGAGCTCTAAGAAAATGTCTTTTATAGTAGTCATTAATTTCATAAATTAAATACATACTTATCTTGAAAGTTGTGCTAAGCTTCCATTTCAAAATATGAGCCAAACTCCTCGAAATGCATGCCTGAATTTCCTGTACATATGCACAAGCCATCTCCTTGATTTCTATGCCCCTTATTGCTAAACAAATGCCTCAAAATTCATGCCAAATGTTACAACACAAATTCTGTGCAATAAATTTTGTACGATCACCTAGGAAATTGTGTCAATCACCCATAAAAGACATATAAAATTACTCCTCGATTTTTGTGCAGTAAAAACAACAATACGACCTTCAAAATCCATATGGTATGACCCCCATAACTGTTCTGTACCTTTCCTCGATTTCTGTACCAATGTTCAATTGTACATCTTGCTCAAAATCCATATAGTACAAACTCCATTAATGTTGTACTTTTCTCCTCGATTTGCGTTTCCATTGTTTCCTTGGAATGCATGCCCTAAGCTTCAAAAATGATCCTTCTCTAGTTTGCTCGACTTCTCTCCCTTCTCATGCTATCTCAAAAAAATTCTTCAACAACTCCCAAGGGGTGCACTCTCCTTACCCTAATAAACTCAATGAGGATAATGTTAAAGGTCATCTCAGCCAATGGTTGAGATTAGACGAGATGAATGGTGGAGATTAAGTCACTTAAGTCACCCACTTTCCTGAAGTTCAAAAAGTCACTTTTAATTCACATCTCATAAATTAAATGACTAGGGTCCACTTTAGGCACTTTTTCACCCCTTATGCGCCTAGGTGATGAGAAACAATTTCCTAGGTACTTTTTAATTATTTTAACAGGTATCAGAGCATCGATTCTAGGGTTTTACTACTTCAAGTGAGTCATATTGGAATTTTCACTATAACGTTTTTTTGGGATATTTTAGACAACTAAATTTGGATGTTACTCAAGATCCATATCATAATACAATTGGTAAGAATTTCAAGTTATGGCTAATTATAACTTCAGAGATATAGCCTATGGAAGATAGGGTTTTTGACTCATCTTGGAATAAGTTCTAAATGAGTCATTTGTAATTTTTGCTATAACTCTTTTTGGGAAGTTTTAGATAGTGAAATTTTGTGGAGACTAAGGAGAAATGTCATAGAACAAGTTGTAGAAATTTTAGGTTTTGGTTTGTTATATGTTTGGATATATATCCTATGGAATTTAGGGTTTGTGACTAGTCTTGAAATTAGTCTCAAATGAGTCATCTTTTTATTTTTTCTATAAAAACATTTTGGTGAAGGTTCTGACTCTGAAATTTTTAGAATATTGAGAATACATAACTAATTATATGTGGCAAATGTTTCATATTTTGAGTCATTATAATTTGTGAGATATATCTTGTAGATGTTGGGGTTGTTTACTAATCCTAAAATTTGTCTTAAACAATATATTTTGGTATTTTTTCTCTACCTTTTTATCAAGGATGGTTTAGATCGTGAAATTTTCGGGAGTTTAAGAAGTCGTATAAGAATACCACATGATGAAATTTTATATTCATAAGGATTAAAATTTCATAGATATATCAATACAAAGGTCAATGATCTAGACACACTCCAAATTAGGGATTGAAAGGTACACAACCTACAATTGGCATACATTTTGATTGGAAGATATATTTTTTGTGAGACAAAGTTTTTGATAAATAAGAAAAATAGGAGCATTATTATTTTCTCACATGGAAAAGGTTTTTGCAAGAAATACTACTGGTGCTTCTCATAAAAACTCAAACATGGCATCTGAAGAAAGTGAAGACTTAGAAAACAGGCTAACCCAATTAATGAACCAATTTGATGAAATGAGTGCTAGTATGTTGAAACAAGTGGATTTATCACATTCTCAGGAATGCCTTAAAAAATAAATGATTGAAAATCATAAACTTATGGAAACGATGATGGAAGAGTTGAAAAGGTCCATGCATGGGTTGTTATTAAATACCCTAGATGAGATACTTTGGTGCATACCCCACTCCCTTCTCTTCTCCTTTGGGGATGCATGACCTCTCGGTCTAGGATCATTCAAACACCTGAGTCTAATTGACTCTTCAGCTCTCTGCTGGAACCCGACAAACTCTATCATAGGTCCCTCTTTCTCCAAAGTGACAGTCTTCTTAACCCTGCGACTCTCTTCTTGGCCCTTCGAATAAATTTTGGTGGCGGCACTCACTCTCCATGTCAGGCCCTTTCTATCACATGACCTCAGGCTGTTTCCTAGGTCTCGATCACACAAAGCGCTTTGAGCTTCGGGCTTCGACTCTTTCCATGATAGCCGACTCTTACATTCTTGAACTCCGAATTGGATAACTTCAAATGATGTGAGGATCAATGGTCCCCGTCCCTCCTTCCAATAGATGACTACGATCTCTTTGGAATATATCTTTTGGGAGTCTCTCCATATCCTCCTCGGATACTTCCCGGAGTACTACTCCTCTGACGCATGCAGATTGCTTCCATGCATCCCTTCTAGATCTAACAGTCTGGATTCAAAACACTCTTCGTGACTTCGCGAAGATCTTTGTTTTCTCTTGGAAAACCTCTCAGAGTTCCAACTCCCAAATCTCCCTTTCTTTTTCCACCTGTCTCCTCTCGACGATGGATTATTTCACGGTATTCAAGACTTTGGAAAGTCCTTGACCTTCTTTCACAATTAGCACAATTTCTACCTAAGACTTAGACTATTCTCGGCCTTCTTTTGCACTCCTTGCAGAGTCCTACGCAAATTATTCTGAGAATTTTCTCGGCTTGAAACCTTCGAGGTTCTTAGTTCCTCTTCGTCCTTCAGTTGACCTTCTAGTGCCCTCCTGGTAGCTTAACACTCTTCCTCTTGAGCTTGTAGGATGAAATTACTCTGTCCTTGGTGCACTCCTTGTGTTTGGCTAGGAATTTTGACGACTTCTCCCTGATCCCTTCCAGAAGGATTAAGGCATATCCTTTCCTTTGTTGATGAACTCTTGTAAAGCCTTCCTTCCTTAGAGTGTTCAAAAACCCTGGGATTCTCTCAACACTTCCAACACTTTAGAATGTGTTGCTCCTGTACACACTCATACTTTCTCTATTCCCTCTTGGAAGAGTATTACATAGTATTAAGTAACTCTGCATTGTACTCCTCCCAAACAATCTTTCTTTTCAAGGTACCCAACCACCTTTAAATTTCCCTTCGAGTTTGTGAATTATCTTGGTGTGCCCTCATGGCACCTTCTCTTCTGACTCAACTGAGTTCAGATACGCACTCTTTGCATCGACTCATAGAGTTTCCACCCTATGTCATGCACTCCTTTCACTTAGCCTTGAGAACTTGACTTAATCCAACACACTCGCATATACAATATTATAATTCTATCCCTACATATGATTTCTAACATACATCTACAACATACACGCATAGGAATAACATTCATAACCTAATATCAATTACACAAAAATTGGCAAAAAAGAAAAAATGGTATTTTATATTAATGGTGGAATGTCCATTACAATATGTGAGTCCGGACTACAACTGACTCTCGACTCTCTGTGATTCTTACCCTATATCTTACATATGCTCTACTGGTAACAATACAAGAGTTTATACAAGAGGGGCTCAATGAGCTTCCCTCCAAACTAAGCCAGTGGTGCCTAATCACCATTCAAAATGCCTGTCTAATGGGAAGATTACAATGATGAAAATATGATTGGAATCAGATGCATATCCCTCCTATCATCAACCACTTAATGGAGACCTCGTCTACATCTTGTGCGAAGGCACAACTTGACTCTAACAACCTTTCAACATTAATTTCCTTAATCACAATTTATATTCTCGAAGGAAAAATGAGAGGGTGGTGCCTCTCCCTTACTTGAATGCACAACACTCACTCTAATCAATTGGCGTGTGTTGAGGTAGAGCGATGCTCCTGCATCATACTCCATGGCTACGAAAATTCATGAGCTCTTTCTCATGAGCTTCCCAACTTTATTGAAATCCTCCTGGATCCCAAACTTTCTCCTTGAGTTTTTCTCTTGCTCCACTTCTTTGCTTCTACTGTTGTTCTTCATCTTCATCCTCCCTACTTCTCATTCAGGTTCCTTTTTGTCCATCATCTTCTTTCTGACCACCTCTTCTACTGACCTCAACATCAACCTCCATATCTCCTCTACGACTTCTTCCAGCTGCTTCATCGTTTGGTTCCTCTCATGCAATCTTCTTGGCTGAAACTCCTCATGCAACTATATGGGTGTATCATATTGATATCCCATGTTGATTTCATCTCTTATGATGCTGAATCGCCACTTTTCTATAGAATCCAATTCCAAAGTCTCACCACTGAACTGTTGTTCAACTACCTCCTCTAACAGACTAACCCCTGTCAGTTCTTCGACTGGTCACATTCCATCTTCCCCCAGCTACAACTCATGCTGGCATGTTTCTTCTGGCAAGACTATCTCATGGAAGCCACCTCCTGGTTCTGGACCATCCAACCAATCCTCCAATGCCTTTAACTCCATCTCCCACCGAGTGAGTAACTCAATTGGGTGCTCCTATTCTATTGGGACAGACTTCAATATCTTCTCCTTCTCCTCCATGACAATATCATATTGTTGTCCTTTTGTTGCATTTGAAACCTCTATGCTAGCCTCTCCTTGGTTTCCTGGCAAGAATATCTTGAATCCTCCAATGACCATAATGCACCTCTAATCCTTCTCCTTTGTGATAAAAGTTTCCAACTTGTAATCATCTTCATTCACTCGGCTTGCAGCTCCACATCAATCTTAGTATGGATGTGGCCTTTCTTCCTCCTCTCCATCTGTCAACACCCCATGCTAACATGAAATCTCATTTAATGTCATATCTTCTCCCTTGCCCACTTGGGAATTCAGGATGTCTCCTCTTCCCTCCTGGCAGTTTATGAGATCAACTAACCCTTTCGCACTTCCCACCTGGAAACCTATGATACCTCTGCTAGACCTCTTTCCCTCACCATTGAGGTTTTCGACATATATCAACCACCTTTTCAACACCTATTTCTTCCCTCTAGCCAACAAATTTCGAACAAGCCACTTAGCTATCCTTTTCAAAGGACACTCGTATATCCAACGCACCTTTGCTTCCTACTGCATATTGAATGCTAGTCTCTTCATCTTGGCTCAGATTTCACTGAGCTCCTTTTCCATCTCTTCTTTACTTTTATACAGGAAGACTTCTCCTTAACCATGCTCATGACCTCTAACGATCATCTTGCTTCACCTGCATCCCACCTAGATTTTAATAATCTATTGCAAACCTTGCAACAATTTATACAGAGTATCACACTCTGTCTCCCTTCACCTGCTGTATACAGGAAAATTCAAGCCGTGACTCTACTTGATGTAGCCAAACTCTCTCCTTGCTCTGATACCACCTGGTATTAGATTATCTTCTTTATCTCCTTCTCTCCACATGAGAATAAAATTAGGCTTTGATACCACTCTAGTGCAAACCCCACCCCCTTCTCTTCTCCTTCAGGGTTGTGCTACCTCATGGTCTAGGATCATTCAAACACCTGAGTCTGATTGACTCTTCAGCTCCCTGTTGGAACCTGACAAACTCTATCACAGGTCCCTCTTTCTCCAAAGTGTGGATATTCTTAACCCCACGACTCTCTTCTTGGCCCTTCTATTGGCACAGGGGTAGACCCAGGGTTCAATGCTTAACAACACACCAACAAAACCCCTACTACTAACCCTTTCAGAAACATCTGTAAAGTAGGCAAAGTCTAACCCAAGGTAGAAGCAGGGTGGTTACAGGACGCAGATGTATGTAACTAGGCTGGGACACTAATATGTGATAAGAGCACTTCACAAAATATTTTGTTAACTCTTAGGAAGTGGCATGCATTAGTTTATTATCCTTATTAACATCGCAGAGCATAATCAAAGATAGATAAGAGCAGTAATAACAAGTGATTATGTACCCTGAACACTTAGCACTCAACATTGTGAGTTAAATCTAGCATTAATTTACCATTTAATCTAAGTAAAGTACTTAAGAAACACAATATACATTCATTACACATCATAATCAAAGCACTACGAGAATGTATAACAAAAAAGACACTGCACAAAGAAAACCATGAGATACTAGATATACGTGGTTCACCCTAGGGTGGGGCTACATCCAGAAACTGCTTCGCCTCTTTATTATTGGCCAAACTATTACATCCGATCACTCCTGTGCACTAAGCCACATAGTCAAACTTCACACAAGACATGATATATGTGCACTAAACACTAGATCCTCCTTCTTTACCCTCCAAAAATAGGTCAAATGCATAGAGCCACAATCTCTTATCACAACACTTAGCACTTGTTACAAAATCACAGTCGAGCACAAAGCCTCGAACACATACATTCCTTCACACAAAAACACTTCTAGACTTTTGTTTCACACATAACTACCTGAACTACTTCTATAATACATTCCTCTTATTTATACTTTACAAAGTCTTACAATAGGGCCTAAAAATGGGGAAAACCCATGGGTCGTCATCCCATAAACCCATTACAAAACCCTAGAGCACCCCTTAATGGGTCCACATAACCCTCAAAATAGGCGAGATCCACGATCTCAGCTCCACCTGGGCACTCCTACTTCGATCAATGTGTCGAAGTCCAAAAGTGGGCCAAAAATGACCAAATTTTCCCCAAAAATTGGTCAAGGGCCAATAGGCCCCCAAAACTCACTTGTGACTCGTCCTGAGTTACCTAGGTCTAGACAATGTTGCTTCAAAATCCTTGAGTTTAACTCGATTTGCCTCAACTTGTTGCCTCGCCTGAGCCTCGTTCTCAATGATCTCTTGGATTGTCTGCTTTGTAATAGGCCCTTCCAGGTGTTGTTCTACTGCTGCAACTACTTTATATAGATGTGAACCCTGGCTATCGATCTCCTCTAACACCTGGCAGGATTCATCCTGCATAGGTTGTAAATTTTGTGTTACTTCCATCACCTTACCCTGGAGGGAAGTGATATGGAGGGAAGTGATATGTTCCTATCTTGAAACTGTTGGAGGGTCTCTGTGAGCTTCGCTACTTGGGCTTTGACATGCTCTTGCTGCTCCTGTACCAAGCCTGGGACATAGAGACATGTTTTTCTTACTTCTTCTTTGACCACGACCTGATCTGCAAGCAACTACTCTTTTTCTTTCTGTAGCTGGTCTTTGCCAACTCTCTTTTCCTTTTGAAGCTTCACCTGAAGCTTTGCTTTCTCACTTTCATGGTCAACTAAACTGTCCTCTTCTACTCATAGTTGTACTAGGACTTCATATTTATCCCTTTTCAAGGTTTTTGTAGCCTTCTCCTTCTCTTCTTGAGCTCTCTCGAACCAAGCTTCTATTTCATCAACAAGCCTTCTTAGTTGGGTTTCTCTTTTAGTGGTCATTTCTCTCTGTTCTTTCTTGTATGCCCTCAACCCTGCCTCGAATACATAAACCTATCCTAGAGGTATTCCTTTAAGGTTAACCTCAACATCCAAGTTGGGGATAGCCTGTACTTCTTCGGGAGTTGGTTCGTCCTCTGCGGTCTATAATGAGGAAGGTGCAGACAATGTAGTAGACACTGCGTGGACCAAACGAACAACCTATTGCATTTCCTTCAAATCCCTCTCAATATTTTCATACAACTCTGCTTGTTTCTCTTCGTATCTTTGAAACATGTCTTCAAAGGCATATTCCATATCTCTATGGACCAAACTAATGTCGTCGTCAGTGAGAGTGGCTTCCAACTATGGCTTATTGGCACGTGTCTTCTTCCTTGCTAAAGGTTTCTTTGGAGTAAATTTCCTCTTTTGTGGGGTCACTGTCACAATAGGGGGATCTTTAGGTGGAGGGGTGGTTGATTCACCTCCTCCTTTCTCTTCCTCTCATTAATATCCTCCCTTTCCTTCTACTTCATCTTCCCCTCCTCCCTGTCGTTCTTCTTCGTCTTCTCCTCCTCTTGGCGATCTAGACCCGTTATCTCCAGAAGTTTTCTCTTCGTCCTCTTCGTCACTCTCTATGTCCTGGAATTCAACCTACTTTTTTTGCTTCTTCATCCCACTGGACTATCCGACATGTTCATCTCACATGACCTTTGGGCTTCTTATAGTGTCAGTGTCAGATAACTCTACATTTACAACATGTACAAGAAATTCTTTTGTCCATTCCTTTGTGATCTGTTCCATATATTCATCCAAGAGATTATAGTATGAATGCAAGATTTCCTGGTGCTCATCTCTTCGCGCGATGATGTAAATGAAGTGGGGATCAACAAAAAACTTCTCTATGGGCCGGTACTAATGCAAAGTACGCAGTGCCATACGTGGGAATGCTTCAATAGTGACTTTCAACTGCTGATAATAGGTCTTGTGAAACATGGAAGTATACTTCCACTACTTCGTCATGTCATTAGTATAACATAGGGTGTAAAACTGAGCGACCAGGGGCTCTATAGGTTCTATCTCTAAAAAAGTATCTCCTTCAGGCATATTCCAAGCAAAAAATGCGATCAAGATGATCAACCAGCTGTAATGGAACTCATATCCTAAGTTGTGGGCTTCACGACAATCCTTTTCTAGATTGTTGACGAGGTAGTTCACCTAGTTCATCTGCATGCCCTCCACACACTTTCCTACAAGGTCCACCACGAACCCGGTGACCTGTGTGGGGTGGTTCTTCCTCACTAACTTGCCAACTAAGAGTTGACAAGAAAGGTGCATTGCACCATCCTGTATGGAGGCTACCTTGTAACCTAGCTTCCCCTTTTCTACCTCTCCATAGGCTTCTTTGATGTGGTGTGCTAACGAGCGGTCTGAGGTATTCCCTGGATAGAAATATTGTAGGTCAATACCCTTCAAGGTTAAACCTGTGATCTGGTGGATCAACGCCAGATCCAGAGTAATTATTCTATCGAGCTATAGGTATCTACCATGATAACACAACAAAAGGAGTTTAACGCAAGCATTAACCTCTTGATGGTAGCCAAAATGGGGAATCTTAATTACGTTCAACATGGTTGACTTCACCAACCCCTTGATCCATGGCTGTGGGACAAGGCGATGTTTCTTTCTGGTTGTCTTCGTTAAATAACGGTGAGGAGCTAACATGGTGTAGTTCTTCTAGTCTCCTAAGTTGAAGTCACTGTGCTTCAACAATGGGATCTATCCTAACTGACTCCCTACTATGCGAATTCCTTTTAGAATGTATGCAGTGAACACAGATTACTCAAAATCGTGAGGGATAATGTTGCAGTTAACAGAGCTATCTAGAGGAACAATGTATTCAGGTAGGATCGATGGTATCTTCTTCATGTTAGCCAGATCACCATGGTGCTTACTTCTCTGTTTAGTTATGCGGTTGATGCAAGTGGAACGACGTCCAGTCAAAGGGGAAGCCTACAGTCCCCTAGTCGACGATGCCTAAATACATTCAGATAAAGGTCTGTTGGCCATGATTTTCCTAATAACTTCCTTGACAGACTTCTCAAGATCGCTAGGTTCACCCGACATTCTAGATTTTAACAGACAACGGGTAGACCAATAGACAAGCAGGGTATACTTCAGATAACGACAGGTGACACAGTTCAACACTTGGAAACTTATCTTCTTAGCTCAGTCAGTCATGGGTAGAAAAAAGTGGTCCCAACGCAACGTTCGACAAGTTAAATAAGCGGGGTGGTCCTGATGGATCTTCCAGAGGACAGGAAAATGCTTCCATTAATGTAAATCTATTCGTTATGGCGCAATCTCAACGTCCAAAATCAGTCCATAAGCCCATACATGAATTTCCTAACCATTCAGGATCATCATTCTAATGGCTGGGGTGCCTCCAATAGTTATATAACTTCATTAGGGTGAAGTCCAAATCTTCGCAAACCTATTGTTCCAGCGAGGTTCAAATTCTGTGAACTTTCCTCCTGCGAGGTTTCGGTCTGCGAAGTCTTCCATATGGTTTCTGTAGCTTCTTGTAGCTTTTTCAACTTAGCCTTCTTTTTATTGAGCTTCCTTTCCTTATTTACTATTATATGAGTCTCTTTAACTATTTCTGGAACCCTCTTTCCATTTTTATTCTTATCTTCCCCTAGTGTAGTGGCTTTGCACTGTTGAGGTGCCCTCAAAGGTTCTAAAGTTAATATCCCTTTTCTTAACACTTCCTACATGTGCACACTTCTCTCTAGGATATATAGGTCCTTCAAACCTTCTTGCATTCTTTCAACCTTGATATATAATTCTTTTTCTTTATGTCCCTCCTGCATTGTTACTTTTCTCTAATGCTTCGACTTATCCTCTCGTTCTTCGCTTAGTCGGTCTATTTTCCTGGCTATGAAATCCTTTAATTATTCTTTTTTCTTTTCTCTAGCTTCTCCCTCTGCTTTCCTTCTGATCTGATCCTTCTCGATCCAAGTTTTACCTAACAAAAGTGGGAAAGGGGTGTTGTCCTCAACAAACCTAATGACTTCAAATTCTTCTTCAGTCAATGTTCCATGAATAATAATAGGTACAGTGGTTACTCTTCCACATAAAGTTATCATATTTACCTTAAACAAGCCTATCCTTCCTAAATAAGGTACCACAGTAGGCTTTCCCAAAACTTTCCAAGTTTCTTCTGTCATAATATTCACTTGTGTTTCTTCATCCAAGACTATACAGTGTATGTCGAAGTATTTTATTCTTGCACTTATGCGTTGTTTTTCTTTCAGTATTTCTGGTAAACTGACATCTTTATGAACATTCATCATTTCTTTCAACTGTAATAATGTAGTCTGACCTTCCTCTGACCTTTTCTCTTTAATAATTTATACATTCCCTTAGTTTCTTGACTCTTTTCATAGTTTTCTTGTCTTATGCCCATCCCTTCAACTTTAGCGATAATCCTTGAACAATCCTCAACCTCATGACCAACAACCTTACAACAAAGACAAATAGGTCCTACCCTAGGGAATTCCTTAGAAATATGTCCCAGCGTTTTGCAATTATAACACAAAGTCAATCCTCTTTTTCTCTTAAATGTTCCCCAATATTTTTTGTACAATGCACTTCCCCTAGGATCATAGTGTTGGACCTATAATCTGCAAAAATTCTTTGTAGGTTCCTACATCCACTTATTAGTCCAAAAAATCGTCCTATGTATAGGAATACCATATCTTTCTTCATTTCCACTAAATTTACTCAAATCAACTCTTTCTTTCAATTGTTCCCTATCCTTTAGACTATGACGAAATCTATTAAACATACTTAAGTTCATGCTTTCAAAACAAAACTTTTCACTTATCTTTCTCTTGCCAAAGAAAAAATCTTGCTTCTTTTAGAATCTTACCTCTTTTCTTCAGAATAGCTTACTTTCTTGGCACAAATCTTCACAAGTCAAGTAGAGTACTGCACACTTCAATAACATATCTATGCACATAGATTCTCTTTTTCTTTACTTCAGTTCCCAACAATCACAGTTTCAGGTCCCAACAACAGAACCATTTGTTGGCACAGGGGCAGACCCAGGGTTCAACGCTTAACAACACACCAACAAAACCCCGACTACTGACCCTTTCGGCAACACCTGGGAAGCAAACGAATTCTCACCCGAGGTAGAAGCAGGGGGTTTACAGGATGCAGGTGTTTGTAACCATGCTGGGAAATGAATCTTGATAAGAAAAATTCACATAATATTCTGTTAATGCTTAGGAAGTGACATGCATTAGTTTATTATCCTTATTAACATTGCAGAGCATAATCAAAGCAATATAAGCACAGAAATAACAAGTGATTATGCACCCTGAACACTTAGAACTTAGCAATGTGAGTTAAATCTAGCATTCATTTACCATTTAATCTAAGTAAAGTTATTAAGAAACACAATATACATTCATTACACATCATAATCAAAGCACTAAGAAAATGTATAACAGAAAAAACACTGCACAAAGCAAACCATGAGACACCAGATATACATGGTTCACCCCAGGGTGGGGCTACATCCACAAACCGCTTCATCTCTTTATTATTCACCAAAATATTACATTTGGTCACTCCTGTGCACTAAGCCACAGAGTGAAACTTCACACAAGACAAGAGATCTACGCACTAAGCACTAGATCCTCCTTCTTTACCCTCCAAAAATAGGTCAAATTCACAGAGCCACAATCTCTTATCACAACAATTAGCACCTGTTACAAAATCACATTCAAGCACAAAGCCTCGACCACATACATTCCTTCACACAAAAGAACTTCTAGACTTTTGTTTCACATACAACTACCTGAACTACTTCTAGAATACATTCCTCTTATTTATACTTTACAAAATCTTACAATAGGGCTTAAACATGGGGAGAACCCATGGGCTGACATCCCATAAACCCATTAAAAAAACCTAGAGGACCCCTTACTGGGTCAACATTACCCTCAAAATAGGTGAGATACGCGATCTCAGCTCTGCCCGGGTGCTCCTACTTCGATCAGCATGTCAAAGTCCAAAAGTGGGCCTAAACTGACCAAAGTTTCCCCAAAATTTGGTCAAGGGCCAACACCTTTGAAGAAAGTTTGGCGGCGACAATCGCTCTCCGTGTCAGGCCCTTTCTATCATGTGACCTTAGTCTATGTCCCGGGGCTCGATCACACAAATCTCTTCAGGCTTTGACTCTTTCCATGATGGCCGACTCTTACGTTCCGGAACTCCGAATAAGTGAACTTCAAATGGCATGAGGATCAACTATCCCCGTTCCTCCTTCTAATCGATGACTACGATCTCTTCAAAATATAACTTTTGGGAGTCTCTCGATATCCTCCTAAGATACTTCCTTGAGTAATACTCCTCTGACTCGTGCGTATTAATTCAAAGCGCTCTTTGCGACTTCATGAATATCTATTTTTTCTCTTGGAAAACCTCCCATAGTTCCAACTTCTGGATGTCCCTTCCTTTTGCCACTTGTCTCCTCTCGACGATGGACAATTTCATAGTCTTTGGGACTTTGGAAATTCCTCAACCTTCTTTCATAGTTAGTGCAACTTATACCCTAGACTTAGACTATTCTTAACTTATACACAAATTATTCTGTGACTTTTCTCAGCTTGAAACCTTCGAGGTTCTCAATTCCTCTGCATCCTTCAGTGGACCTTTTGGTGGCCTACTGGCAGCTTAATTCTCTTCCTTCTGAGCTTGTAAGATGAACTTACTATGTCCTTGTCACTCTCCTTGCGCTCAGATAGGCCTTTCGATAGATTCTCCCTTAGCCCTTCCAGAAGTCTTAAGGCATCTCATTTTCTTTGTCGATGCACTCTTGCAAAGCCTTCCTTCCTTAGATTTTTCAACAACCTTGGGGTTCTCTCAACGCTTCCAACACTTTAGAATGTGTTTCTCCTGTACACACTCGTACTTTCTCTATGCTCTCCCGGAAGAGTATTACAGAGTATTCAGTAACTCTGCGATGTTCTTCCTCCCACACGATATTTCTTTCCAAGGTACCCAACCACCTTGAAATTTCTTGTTGAGTCTATGAATTATCCAGGTGTGCCCTCCTGAAAACTTCTCCTCTGACTCGATCAAGTTCAGATACATAGTCTTTGCATCAACTCACATAGTTTCCACCCTCTGTCACGCACTCCTTGCACTTAGCCTTGAGAACTAGACTTAAACCAACACACTCACAGATAGAAGATTATAATTCTATCCCTGCAGACAATTTCTAACATACATCTACAACATACACACATACAAATGACATTCATAACCAAATATCCATTAAACAAAAATTTGAAAACAAGAAAAACTGTTATTTTCTATTAATGGTGGAATGTCCATTACAATATGTGAGTCCGGACTACAACTGAGTCTCGGCTCTGTGTGCTTCTTCCCCTATATCCTACGTATTATCTACTTGCAACAATACAAGAGTTTATACAAGAAGGGATCGATGAGGTTCCCTCCAAGCTAAGCTAGTGGTGTCTAATCACCATTCAAAATGCATGTCTAATGGGTAGATTACAATGATGGAAATATGATCTGAATCGGATGCAGATTCCTCCTACTGTCAACCACTTAATGGTGACCTCATCTACAGCTTGTGAAAAGGCACAAATTAACTCTACCAACCTGTTAACATTAATTTCCTTAATCATGATTTATATTCTTTAAGGAAAAATGAGAGGTCGATGCTTCTCCCTTCCTTGAATGCGCACCACTCGTGCTAATCAACTGGCATGTGCTAAGGTAGAGCGATGCTCCTACATCAAACTCCCTAAAATACATAACAATATGGAAGGAAATCATGATTATAAGGAGAATTGTGTCGCATATGGGGAGTAGAAATAATGAATATTAAAATCATTATCATTCATTACTCCAAGATCCACATCATCATGGCTTCAAGTTGGCACCAAGGAACTACTTCATTCCAAAGATTGATATGAGTAAGTCTAATGGTAAAGATCCTATAACATGGATATTCCATATGGAGTGATACTTTGATAAACACTATTGGCATAGGGGTAGACCTAGGGTTCAAATCTCAAGAGCGCACCAACAAAACCCTAACTACCGACCCTTTCAACAACACCTGCGAAGCAGATGAAGTCTCACCCGAGGTAGAGGTAGGGGTGGTTTCAGGACTCAGATGTCTGCAACCATAGTTGGGACATATATCTGTGATTATCTTTCTTATAGCACACTTATCATCAGTTATTCCTTAACACACATTCATTAATACACTTCGCAAAAAGCACAGAGCACCGCAACAATTACTCAGATCTAGCACTTAGCAATGATAAATAGGTTATACTTAATAGATTAAGTACTTAGCATCTTAGGTATCATATCTAGCATGCATTCATATATCATAAGCACAAAGAATCAATAGATCTATCTAAACATATCAGAGCACTTAGAAAGAGAGAGACAAACACATCAACACAATACACAGAGTTACCGTGGTTCACCCCACCCTGGGGATACGTCCACAAAGTCTTCTTCTATTATTATCTTCTGTAAACCAAGTTACAACACAAAGCCTTCAAGATCCTACCCCGTCTAGGAAAAGAGATCTGCGTAGCTTGCTATATCCTCTTTCCCCAGGTAGATCCAAGCACTAAGTCCTCCCTTGACCCGTGCACTCAACACTTACAATACTTACAGTAGGCACAGATCTCTTACAGTCACGTAGACGTCTAATCACATAGATCTACTTTATGCACTAAGCCATTCACTTTACATCACACACCCCCCTTTTCATACACATCTCCTACCTTTCTATTTATACATACAAAAGGCCTAAATAAGGGTCGATATCCCTTTCCCATTACAATATTCCCAAAAAGCCCAAAAATCCCTAAAAAGGGGTGGAGATCCCGTGATCTCCTCTTCACCATGCGCTCCTTCTTCACCTAGATGTCAAAGTACCAAAAATGGTCAAATATGACCAAGTATTCCTCAAAACTTGGTCAAGGGCCAACAGGCCCCCAATACTCACCTGTGACTCATCCCGAGTCACTCAGGTCTAACCAGTTCCTCTTTGAATTCCTTGAGCTTGGCTCGAGCTGCTTCGACTTGCTTCTTTGTGATTTCCTCCTGCTCAACGAACTCTTGGATGAGTATGTTATTGATTGGTCCTTCTAGGCACTTCTCTGCTATTATCACGACCTATTGTAGCTCTGTCCCTTAGTTCTAAATATCTAAAAATAGTTGACATGCCTTATCCTGCAAAGGTTGAAGTAGCTGCGTCACTTCCATGACCTTTCTCTGGATCATGTGGACCTACTGCTGTGCGACACGTTGCTCATGGGATCACTTCATTTTCTCTATAGTTGATAGGGCCTTCAACTGCATCTGAAGTTTATTTGCATGCTACTTCGCCTCCTGGAGCTGCGACTCTAGTTTATGTAATTCCGATTACTCGGTCAGGTTCTCATGTATCTGTGCACTTCTGGTACTTAGCTGTTTGCATTCTTCAGTGAGTTCTTTAATCCTTTCTACTGTACCTAGGGAAGTTATTTCTCATTGGTCATGCTCTTCTTGCGGGGTACTTGGGATGATCTGAATCTCTAAGTCCATGCCTCTTTTTTGTAGTTGTTGAATAACTTCAACAAGCTTCATCACTTGACGGTATAAGGGTTCTTCAGCCTTTTTTTCTAAGACAATCACAGAGTGAAATGCTCTGTTGACAACTTCTTTGATTCCAATCTGCTTCGCGAGAAGCTGCTCCTTCTCCTTTTGGATTTTTTCTCTGTCTCTATCAAATTTCTCATGGATGGCCTTCTTCTCTTGCTGTGTAGCTCGATGCTTCTCTATGATTTCCTCCTGTTCTTGATTTAGGGCCTGGGTGGCTTGCACTGTTACTTCTTCCTCTTTCCAAAGGCATACTTCAACTATGTCAGTAATCCTGCGGAGTTGAACTGATTCATCTCCTACTTATCTTGTTCCTCCTGGCATGGGCGTAGTGCAGACTGCATGGTTAGACTTAAGTGCTCACTACACTCCTTGGAGCTCAGCTTCAATTCTATCCTATATCATATGTTGCTTGGCCTCCTTCTTTTCTGTAATTTCTTCTATGGCTTCATTCAAAGTTGCGAGGAGAAAGCTGAAGTCATTGAGGTTGATCATGGTCTTCATCTTGGTCACGGTTGCTTTTTCTTTCTTCTTAGAGGAAGACTTCGAAGGTGACCCTTTTCTCTTCTTTGGAGCTTCGACTTCTTCTTCTGGTTGTTGTTCGACTTCCTCTAGGTTGTTGTTGTTACCTTCTTGATCGGGTGTGACAGAAGCTTTCTTTACAGAGTAGCTATCTACATCCTGAACCTCTTCATGCTTCTTTGTTTCCTTTATCTTCTTGTATTCTTCATCTTACTGGACCCAGGTGTGTCCTGCGAAGCTTCTGGGCTGTCAATATCTGAAATGTCCGTTGGATCTGCTAGAACAAGGAGGTCCGCCGACCATTCCTTGGTGATTTCTTCTAGGTCTTCTTCGATCATCTTATAATAGGACTGAAGCTATTCTTGGTGTTCATTAGCGCGTGGAGTTAGGTATATAAAGTGGCAGTCTGCGCTGAACTTTATCAAAGGCCAGAACCTTTTTAAAGTGTTCGGGGTTATGCAAGGTTCACCCCCTATGGCTTCTTTTAGTTAGTTATAGTATTTGTGAAAAATGGCATTTTTTTTCCACTACTTGCTCATGTCTGTCGAGTACCATAAGGTACTGAACTTCAAAAATAATGGTTCAAATGGGTCGAGGTCGGGGAAGGTTGCGCCTTCTGGTAGCTCCCATGAAACAAAGGCAATCAATAATAGTAGCCAGCTAAAGTGGAATTCATGCCCCTGGTCCTGGGCTTCTCTACAATCAATTTCTGGTTGATTGATCAAATATTTTGCCCATCTCATTTGTAGTCCCTCCGCTCACTTCCCTGCGAGGTCAACTACAAAGCTAGATACTTGTGTAGGTCTATTCTTACATACCAGCTTCCCTGCTATCAGATGACATGCGAGGTGCACTGTGCCACTCTCGATAAAGGATACCTTGTAACCTCGCACGCCTTTTTCAACATTTCCATAAGCCTCTTTAATCTTTTGTGAAAGAGCACAGTCTATGGTCTTTCTAGAGTAGTCCTCATGGGGATCAAGGCCCTGCATGCTAAGCCTGGTAATCCTGTTGATCAATGTCAGATCAACAGTTATGTGATGGTTTAACCACAGGTATCCTCTGTGGTAACTTGCTAGCAACAATTTCACACAAGCAGTCACCTCCTGATGTTTGTTGAAGTGCGGTATTCTCATAACATTGAGTAGAGTAGACTGTGCAAGGTTCATCGTCCATTGCTGAAGGATGATCTTTGAGTTTCGAACCTTAGTCCTCATTAAGTACTTAGATGGTGTGAGCATGTTGTAGACTTTACGGTCTCCCAGGTTGAAGTCGCAAAACTTCAACGTTGTAACCTTGTCTTGATCTGCGTGGTAGGTGTGAACTCCTTTCAGTAGATATGCAAGGACTAGGGTGTATTCAAAGCCTCTAGGGACACTTTCCCTGTTAATCTCACCACTTAGAGGGGGAATGTAAGCTGGTAGGATGGTTGGCACTAATTTCGTGTTGGATGCGTTGTCCCTATGCTTATTGCTCAATTCTGCACTGGCTCGAGATGTTCCAGCTCGAGCAGTCGATGGGGAGGTTGCCACACCTCTCGACGATGAGGATTGGACTCTAGTGGAATCCCTCTTTCTGACACGACTCTTTCTGTCCTTAATCTAGCAAGTACTTCTCTCACCAATTCTTCTATTGTGCTAAGCTCGTCGGACATGTAATCTCGGGATCATTGTCTCAAGTTATCAATGGACTGTCGGTACCGTAATCAGATAGAGCATAAAACTAGAGTAATCATTGTTTCATAACTCAGGTATTCTGTAAGCTCAAGTTCTCAATTGGAAAAAGTGTCTTCTGGGCATGGCGCGACGGAATAAGTAAGTAAATTTGCAACAGATTTCTTGCAATAGATATGAAGCTTACATTAACTCCATTCTATCCAAACTGGTGGTAACCCATAACTACTTTTTGATCCGTTCGGAGTGGTGGTCGAACGGGTATATCGGTTCCAACGACTATATTGCTTCGTCATGGCAAAGTACTCTATGGCATTGTCTTGATATCTCGGCGAAGCTCCAATTCTGCAATTCTTCTTGCTACGAAGTGTCCTCTAGAACCTCTTGTAACCTTACAATATTATCCCTTTTCTTTCTTAACTTCGTATCCTTCTTCCCCATGAGATTCATTTCAGTAGTGCTTTTACCATTCTGATGTTTATCTTCTGTGGTCTTAGTTACTTCGCACTGTTGAAAGTCTTTCCTAGGGTTCCTTGATAATACTTCTTCTGTATCAAAAATAGGTAACTTGATGTTCTGTGGATCCTCAAGTGTTCTCTTAGCTTCAACATCGGAGTTGCTAATATTGAATATATGTGATCTTCTCTTCTATTCTTCAATCAAGTGCACGTTCTTCTAGTCATAAAGTCTTTTAACTCTTGCTTCTGTTCCAAAACTTTTTCTTCTTCTTTTCGTTTGGCTTGTTCTCTATCAATCCAAGGTTTCCCTATGAGCATGGTAAATGGGGCGTTGTCTTCAACAAATTTAATGATCTCAAAGTCTTCCTCTATCAAAGTTCCATTGATAGTCATAGGTATCCGAGTGAGCCTTCCACGTAGCTTTACTAGCTTTCCTCTGAAGAAACTTGTTCCTCCTAGGGAAGGGATCATGGCAGGATTTCCTATATCTTCCCAAGTTCTTTCTGGCATAATTTTCACTTGTGTTTCTTCATCAAGAGTACAGTCAATGTCAAAGTCTCCTATTCTTGCTTCGATTTTCTCCTTTTCTTTGAAGATCTCTGATAGCCTAACATGTCTGTGGTCATTCAAGGTATCTTTCATCTGTAGCAATATCTTTTCTGATTCTTTCTGGGTTTCTTCTATAATCTTGGTCTCTTGATCTCCTTCAGGGTTTGCTTGCCCCATATTCAACTTCTCAAGCCTAGAAATCATTCTAGGGAAATCCAATACTTCATGGTCCTTAGCCTTACAACAGAGGCAACTAGGTCTTCTCCTAGAGCATTCCTTAGCAAGATGTCCCAGTTTTCTACTACTATAACAGAGGGTTAATTCTCTATTTCCTTTATATGTTCCCCAAATCCTTATGTACTGTGCACCAGGATCATGGTGACTAGCCTACAAAAAACTCTTTCTAGGATCCTGCATCCACTTGTTAGTCCAAACATTATTTCGATGCATAGGTATAACATATCTATCACTATACTTATCAGATCTATTCATATCAAACTTTCTTTTATCTATAGGACAAAATCTATAAAACATACCTATATCCATTCTTTAGAAAACAAATATTTCACTTATATTACTTTTATAGAGAACAAATCTTCCAGATCTAAGACTTTTAACTACTCTTACCTTTATCAAAGCACATAGCTTATAGATCTTACCTTTTTCTTGCAGATTTGACCTCTTTCTTCGCAGATCTGATTTCTCTTCTTCAGATCTAACCTCTTTTCTTCAGATCTGACCTCTCTTTCTTCAAATATGACCTCTCTTTCTTGGCACAAAGATTCATAGGTCAAAGAGAACAATGCGCACTAGGGCAACAGATCTACGCACATAGCTTATTTTTCACAAGGCTTCTTCTTCTTCATTTCCCAGCAATCACAGTTTCAGGTCCTGGAAATAGAACCATTTGTTGGCACAGGGGCAGACCCAGGGTTCAATGCTCAAGAGCGCACCAACAAAACCCTAACTACTGGCCCTTTCGGCAACACCTGCAAAGCAGATGAAGTCTCACCTGAGGTAGAGGTAGGGGTGGTTGCAGGACTTAGATGTCTGCAACCTTAGCTGGGACACAGATCTGTGATTATCTTTCTTATAGTGCACTTAGCATTAGTTATTCCTTAACATACATTCGGTAATACACTTTGCAGAAAGCACAGAGCACCGCAATAATTACTCAAATCTAGCACTTAGCAATGATAAACATGTTATACTTAATAGATTAAGCACTTACCATCTTTGGTATCATATCTAACATTCATTCATATCTCATAAGCACAAAGCATCAATAGATCTATCTAAACATATCATATCACTTAGCAAGAGAGAGACAAACACATCAACACAATACACAGAGTTACCATGGTTCACCCCCACCCTGGGGCTACGTCCACAAAGTCTTCTTCTATTATTATATTTTGTAAAACAAGTTACACCACAAAGCCTTCAAGATCCTACCCTGCCTAGGACAAGAGATCTGCGCAACTCTCTAGAGCCTCTTTCCCTAGGTAGATCCAAGCACTAAGTCCTCCCTTGACCCATGCACTCAACACTTACAATGCTTACAGTAGGCACATAGCTCTTATAGTCACACAGGCATCTGATCACATAGATATACTTTATGCACTAAGCCATTCACTTTACATCACACACACCGCTTTTCATACGCATCTCCTACCCTTCTATTTATACATACAAAAGGCCTAAATAAGGGCTAATATCCCTTTCCCATTACAATATTCCCAGAAATCCCCAAAATCCCAAAAAGCCCTAAAAAGGGGCGAAGATCTCGTGATCTCCTCTTCACCATGCACTCCTTCTCCACCTGGATGTCAGAGTACCGAAAACGGTCAAATATGGCCAAGTATTCCTCAAAACTTGGTCAAGGGCCAACATACACCAAGTTCCACGCTTACAAAAAAGTAGCCATTGGATCCTTGTATTTAGAAAATGATCATTTTTTTTGGTGTCAATGGTTTTGTGAAATAATTTTTATTTCCATTATCTCTTGGTCCATTTTTATGGATAAATTGATATCGAATTATGGAGATATTAAGAGAAATATAAACTTTAGTCAATTGATAAATATTTGGAAAAGGGTCCTATTACAGAGCACATTCAACAATTCCAAAATCTTATTCCTAGGGTAAAGAACATTCCTAAGGATAATTTATTAGATCTCCTTATGGGAACTTTAAATGAGAACATTCAACACGAGGTGTGTCTTTTCAAACCTAAATCCCTAGAGAAATCTTTTAGTATGGAAAGGAAAGTGGGAAAAAAATGGCTACTAGAAGGGTGGCCACTAACAACTATAGAGAGAACCATGTTCCCTCTCCTAACCTCACTCAACAGACAAGGTTGACACCTTAACAAATTGATGAAAGAAGAGAAAAGGTACTATGATTCAATTGTGACAGTAAGTACAGTAAGGGGCATAAATGCAACGAGAAGAAATTATTCTACATAGACTGTGAAGAGGAAGAAGATCAAGAATTTTAACCATCACAAGACCTGTATCTGGAAGAGACTACTCCAATGATATCTTGTCATGCATTGGCTAGTACAAATAATCCACAAACCCTCAAGTTACAATGATACATCAAAAATAAAAAAAGGTAACAATATTGATTGATATTGGTAGTACCCATAACTTCATCAATTACAAATTAGAAAAAGATCTCAATTTCTTTGTATTTCTAGCACCAGAGTTTCAAGTAATGATTTTTGATGGAGATACCATAAATAGATTTGGGAAGTTCCATATTATTAAGCTCGATATGTGGGAGTATTTATTGGATAGTCCCATGATTTCCATCAAAATGGGTGGTCTTGATGTTGTATTAGGTGTCCAATGGTTACAATCATTTTTTTCTCCAAGTAAATCCTTGTGAAAAACCCTCTAAGTACTTCCCCATGATTCATGGATGGTAAATAGGGTAAACTATCAACTAGGACTATGGGGCCTAACCCCAAGGGGATCAAGAGAGTCAAACGTGTGACCTCCCCAATTGATCACTTGGGGAGAGATCTCACGTTAGATCAATACCACATGAGCTAACCCTTGGGTCTCAATGGTTACAACAATTGGGAATAATAACCCTTAATTTTCAATATTTTCTCATGACATTTTCCTTATAAGGAAATTAAATTTATCTTAGAGATATCCAAGTGAAACCCTCTAAGGTGATAATCTCTAATAGCATGAAAAAATTACTCGAAAAATGGACACCATGGTGTAATTGCACAATTGTGCTCACTATATGTTCAAACATATTATATCCTTTGCTTCAGTGGATCTCTAAATAGTTATCAACAACCAATAAAACTTATTTGGAGAGATTTGTAAGGGTCTTCCACAAGATTAATATCATTACCATGCTATTCATTTTCAACCAAGAAGTGCACCACTGAACATTAAAACTTATAGGTATCCATATGCACGTAAGAGTGGGATTGAGCATATGATCCAATAAATGTTAGAGGCGGGCATCATTCAACCTAGCCAAAGTTCATTCTCTTCACCAATAGTGATGGTTACAAAAAAGGAAGGTCAATGGGTTATGTGTCCATATTATAGAGAACTCAACCAAATGACCATCAAAGATAAGTTTCATATTCCTATCATTGATGAATTATTAGATGAATTGTATGGATCAATTTTCTTTACTAAGTTGGTCTTCGTTCGGGTATCATTAAATCATATTGAGGCAAAATGACATTGCCAAAAAAACTTTAGAACACATGAAGGTCATTATTATTTTTTGGTTATTCTATTTGAACTTACTAATGCACCATAAACATTTCAAAGCTTGATTAATTCCATTTTAAAACCCTTAGAAAAATTGAGTTAGTATTTTTTGATGACATATTAATCTACAAAAAATCTTTGGAAGAGCATGTACAACATGTTTGCAAAGTATTACAACTTTTGGAAGAGAAACGACTTTATGCAAATCCTTCTAAGTGTTCCTTTAGGGCTCAAGAAGTGGAATATTTGGGTCATATTGTATCTCATGAAGGTTTAAAAGTGGACCCTAACAAAATTAAAACTATGAGGGAATGACCAATTCCAAAAACCTTGAAGAAACATAGAGGATTCTTAGGATCGACAAGCTACTACTAGAAGTTTTTCAAGAACTATGGTCAAATAACCTCTGACAACGTTATTAAAGAAGGAATCATTTTATTGAACTCAGGAAGAAACCAAATCTTTTGAAGAACTTAAGGAGGCTATGTGTACAACTTCCATCCTAGACACACTTGACTTGACAAAAACATTTATTGTGGAGTGTGATTCCTTAGGCTATGCCATTGGTGTAGTTCTATTGCAAGAAGGAATGCCCCTTCCCTATGAAAGAAACCAACTTAAAGGAAAAAAACCTACTCAAGTCAATTTATGAAAAATAAATGTTGGCCATACTACATGAAGTTAAGAAATGACACCTTTGCCTAATAGGAAGACACTTCAAAATAAAAACCAATCATGATAGTTTTAAGTACTTCTTGGAGAAATGATTATCTTCAAAAGACAAAAAGAAATGGTTTAAAAAGATGCTAGGTTATGACTTTGAAATTATCTACATTAATGGAAAACATAATATTGTGGAAGATGGACTTTTAAGGAAAGAAGAAGAAATATAGGCTTCACTATGTTCTATTTCTATTCCACAATTTGATTGGGTGGACGAAGCAAGGATATAATGGAAGAAATATCCATAGGTATGCAATATCACTCAACAACTACAAGAGGACCCTAGTGCATTGGATAAATTTGTAAGGAAGAATTATTTTCTATGGTATCATGATTGTCTATATTTATGCAAGAAATCCTAACTCAAAGAGAAGGTCCTTATGGAATTGCACACTTCTCCTATATGAGGACATTCAGGGTTGTTGAAAACTTACCACATGTTTAAGAAGGATTTTTTTTAGGAATGTCTTACAACTACATTCAAAATTTGTTTTTGAATGTGTGGTATGCCAACAAAATAAGGGAGATACAATCAATACACTATGTCTCCTACAACCATTAGATATGTTGGACACATCGAACACACTGAGAGGGGGGGGAGGGTGAATCAATGTAGGGCTCTTTTTCAAACTTCCCTTCACAAAACTCCTTACTTAGCAATCACCAATTACCCAACACTTATTACTGCCATTTATAACCAGTTAAATGTGAACATATATCAACAACATACATCAGCAACATATATCATCAATAAGTCATCACCATAAGGAACACAATATGTATGTACAATTTTATTTTTATTACGGACTACAATCCTTGGGTTATCAACAACAACTGAATAGAGTTACAACTCCACAAGAGCACCAGCTCTACAATGCAAGACTCAACTTATACAACTTAGCACCAGCTAAGAAGAGGAATCAATCCTCAACAGATACCAATCTGTCAACATGTACGTGATCTATTAGTAGTGCAACACACGTATGTACATGCCCTACCAATAGTACAACTGGTGTATGTACGCATCTTGTCTGTACTACAAACTATGTATGCCTTATGAGTATTTAGGGTTTTCTCTACTTAGATCCTCTACAGATTTCAGTCACAACCACTTCTATCTTTCACTGTACCATTACCAATATCAACACATCCATACTCTCCAACAACTTACTCTTTCTCCTCAATCATACAATATGAATGCTACTCAAACATAAGTAACTAACATACTATGGCAACCATATCAGTACTGAAACATAAGAGTGTTTCTCACTCTATCAATCAACCAACATAACCATATCACAACAACCATACCAAGAATTCCTTAAGAATTCAGCATACAATAAACAAGAGTATCTATCAAGACAACTATGTAACCATACCAGAAATTTTATAGCATATATGAGCCCATAGAATGTAGATATGGAACTTGCTTTAGACTTCAAGAACCTGGCATCAACTCACACTCAATTCTCCATTGGCTTCCATGAGAACTTGCAATCCCTCTCTTACTCAGAATAAATCTTCACGCTATTCTCAAGATATGATTTTCACAAGAGACCCTTGCTTCTTATTTATACTCTCCAAGTAGCTTCCTTAGAAGCATCTTCTAGGACACTTTGTCCACATAGCCACTTTGTCCACATAGTCACCTATGTCCAAATTTTCCCAATTTTCCACTTGTACATGTATCCAATAGCCACTTGATCACTTAACCCATTTTACTTATTTTAGGGTTAACCTTCTTATAACTACTTTCCATAATTAGAAAGTTCTCCATTTACTTTATTATTTAAATAATCCTCCTTGACTTTGTCACTTCACTTTATTATTTAAATAATCCTCTTTGATTTTGTCACTTCACTTTATTATTTAAATAATCTTTTTTGACTTTGTCACTTCACTTTATTATTTAAATAATCCTCCTTGACTTTGTCACTTCACTTTAAATAATCCTCTTTGACATTGTCACTTCACTTTATTATTTAAATAATCCTATTTGATTTTTTCACTTCACTTTATTATTTAACTAATCCTTTTTTGACTTTGTCACTTCACTTTATTATTTAAATAATCCTCCTTGACTTTGTATCTTCACTTTAAATAATCGTATTTGACTTTGTCACTTCACTTTATTATTTAAATAATCCTCCTTGACTTTGTATCTTCACTTTAAATAATCCTATTTGACTTTGTCACTTGACTTTACTATTTAAATAATTTATTCTTTGCAAGAAATTTGACTTATTTGACCTTTCGGGGCTTAAAGACAACATATAAGGGTCCTTCAACTTCGTAAGGCCATAACTCTCAAACCATGAGGAGTTATGTGTCATTCCACATACAACCAGAAATGGCTTGACAAACACTATCCATCTAGGATATTTGTACTGACAAATTCACTTATCTTCATCTAATTATTCCATAATTAATCATGGGTTCTCTAACCATACTTCTAGGATAACTCAACCTCAAAGCGTCTTCTCGTGAAGGATTTCACCATAAGGGGACCACTTTAGAGTTCACCAAAAAGCGTCTTCCCTTGAGGAATTTCACCATAAGGGGACCACTTTGGAGTTCATCCATTTGTACAACCATGACAAGACAATAATGAGTCATATTTACATCAATCCAACTATGCATCATATATCAATAACAACTCATTGATCCATATTCATCTATGCATATGATCATGACTCCTCTTGACATCAACGTCAGTACATGATCCATCAATCACTACATAAATATACGATGAAAATACATTGTTCCTTTGACATCAATGATAACATGATCCAACAATCGCCCCCTTTGGCATTGATGGAAATACCAACATTGATGTCAACAACAATCATTGACAGAAACATGTAGACAAGAAATTGCTCTACATCAATAGGAATCTCAATCACATCAATGTGATTATCTCTCCCCCTTTGACATCAATGACAAAGGGTCATTCTCCCCTTGGAGCTGCTCCCCCTGCTTGAAATCTCCTTGGGGATGCTCCCCCTGTATGAATGCCTTTGATATTCCTTTGAATAATATCTCCCCTTTTGAACAAGGTATATCACTCTAATGTAATGATGGAGATATATAACTCATGCTCCCCCTGTAACCATCGCTCCCCCTAGAACTATTCCTCTATTCTCTTTCTCCAAGTATAGGTCTCTTTTTCAAGTATTTATCTTTGCATCTGATAAATCTCTCCTCCTGGAATCATGTGAAGAAGAATGACTCCCCCTATGGGTATGTCTCCTCCTATCTTCTCTGCAATATGAAAAATATTCTACGACTGCAATATGCTTCTACTGCAAATACTACTGCTCAACTGAAACAAATATCAACTACTCTTTTTATGACAATCCTTGGACCTTTCCATGCATCAAACTCGTTCCATAACATACATTATGAAGAAAAAGATATGTCAACAATGAAATAATCATGAACAAAACATCAACCAAGTACATCATGTGCCAACCATGCACAATACCCATGTACATCAATACCATATCATATTCCATAAGATATCATCAATGGAGTGCATCAACCATATTCCTCTACCAACATGCCAACCATGTTCCTCAAACAAATGTCATATCATTCATGATATGCCTCTACCAAGAACCAAGTGCCACAATCATATATCTTAATCAATGAAGTGTTTTAACTATATCATCCATACATCAACAAGTGCAACAAACATGTATCACCACTTGTACCAAGAAAGTGCATCAACCATGCACCAATACCACAACAAGATGAACTACAATCAAGATGTGTCCTCATGCATGTATGACATATCCACCATACAACATGTGTCAATCATACTGCTAGTAGGTGCCTCTAACCATGTAACAAAAGTGTACCAATCATGCATCAACTATGGATCAAGCTATGACTCATCAATGATGTACAATATGACCACCTCATCAACTCATCAACTACATGTCCCACTATGTATCTCATCCTCATGCCAAATGCATGCACCAAGATATCCAACAAATATGCATCTCACAATACATCATAAGATATATCAATGGAGCTCAAATATATATCAGCCATGTATCCCAACAGATTAACCTCAACCACCATTCACTATAGAAAATACTAAGGATCCAATAATACATGTACTAGAAGTGTGCCTCAATAGATCAATGACATCTATAGCTAGCATCATCATGATATATCTCATAACCAAAGTACCATAACTTCATTGTCACAACCAATATTGTTCCTCAACAGAAAAGTGTCTCAATCCACACTATAGGGTTAGTACCATGCATCTAATATAGTCTTTCAACACTCAACCATATATCACCACCATACATACAACAATTATGTATGCCAACATGTAATCATGAAAACCTACAAAAAACCATGTTAGACCCTGCAACACAAAGTTATACCATTATACCATGCTGCAACTCATATGCATAGCCCTTTTCCCAAGGATTTTTACCATAGATACGTGGCTTGCTACACAGACAAATCACATATGCACATGACCTATTCATAGGCCAGATTGCGTATGTATGCAATTGTTACCATTGTAACCCACGTATGCTTCTGAAGATGACAAACTTGAGCTTACCTTAAGGCTACCATTATGTTTTGACTGTTTAGTTTTCTTCACCCATTTCTGAAGGTGTCCCAACTTTTCATAACTTGAGCTTTTAGCTTCCATATTTTCAAAAATTTCTTCCTTCCTAACTTCATGCCTTCTTCTAGTCATTCTATATGAAGTCCTCGTCATGGACTTTCTTCTTTTGTTCCAACAATCCTGGGATTTGTGGACAAATCCACTACAAATGTAGCATCTCATGGTGTGACAATGAGCAACAATATGTCCTACTTGATTACATCTCCAACACCTTAGGGTGTTATGAAATATTTCACTATATTTCCTTGCATAATATCTGCATTCCAAATCTTTGTGACCATATTCATTACATGAGTAACATTGACCATGAAAAACATTTTCATACCTTTGCTTTGATGTCCATCTTGAAGGTGTCTCTCTTATTTGAGGTGTAAAGATGGCTTCTTGATGACTTCCTTGCTTTGTTCTTTTGAAACTTTCCTTGCCTTGTGTAGATGATTGACTTGCAACATTATTTCCATCCTTTGATTGTGAGGGACTTACCTCATGCTTCTTTGAAGTGATTTCTTCAACATGTGTAGCTTCTTCCTTGTATCCAATACCTGATTTATCATTTGGTGATCTTTGACTATCCAAGATCTCATTCAATATTGTTGAGCTATTCAAGAATTTGTTTGACTTCTCTACTTTATTTCTAAGATCAACAACTTCACCTTCCAACTTATGACATGACTCTTCCTTTTCATTTACTTGATTCTTTAGTAATTCCTCTACCCTTTTGGCTTCTTCAATTTGGGTCTTGAGGTGGACATTAACTTCAAGACTTTTTCTAATCTCATCATATAGCTTCTTATTCTCTTCTATTTCATTATTTATTCTTTTGATATCTTCTTCTTTTTCTTCTAATTGAGTCTTTTTACTTTCTTCTTGTTCCTTGAGCATTTCCTTTAACTTCAATATATGCCTTTTATTATTTTTAAGAAACCTTTTAGTGTTATTATAAAGATAGCTATATTCTATGTAACAATGGTCATAGTTGTATCCAAATAGACCCCATTCAACTTTCCTTTTAAGATCTAATAGTTCTTCTTCTACTTCTTCCATGGGATAACTATCATTTGATTCAACACATACTATCTCTAGATTTTCTTCTTCACTTGTAGAGAAATATTCAACATCATCACATTTTGAAATATTGCAATCAGGGGTTTTTCGAGATTCTTTACCTTCATTTTTCTTGATGGAGTTGTCTTTAGTGTATTCCTTCTTGCTTTGGTATGTCTCGTCTAGCTTTAGCCATAGATCCTTGGCGGAAGTGCATTGTCCCATGCTCTCTTTGATAGAACTTGAGAGTCCACTAAGAATGGTCTTGACAGCCAATGCATCATTCTTCTTTTCTTCCCTTTGAGCTGCAAATTTTGACTTGTTCCTAAAAAGAACTGATCCACCAATAGCTTCTTTCCAAACATCAGCTCCTACTTCCTTCAAGTGCACTTTCATTTCTATTCTCCATGTAGAATACTTTTTGTCATAAAGGATTGGAACTTCATCATCCATTTGTGTGTCCATGGATGTCCTCCAAGCTTGTTAAGGATTATAGTGAAGGCCTTCTCTAAAACCAATTGTTGGGCACACCGACCACACTGAGAGGGGGGTTGAATCAGTGTAGGAATATTTTTCAAAATTCCCTTCACAAAACTCCTTAGTTAGCAATCACCAATTACTCATCACTTGTTACTGTCATTTATAACCAATTAAATGTGAACATATATCAACAACATATATCATAAACATATATCATCAATAAGTAATCACCATAAGGAACACAAGGAACACAATATGTATGTACAATTTTCTTTTTATTATGGACTACAATCCTTGGGTTATCAACAACAACTAAATAGAGTTACAACTCCTCAAGAGCTCCAGGTCTACAATGAAAGACTCATCTTACACAACTCAGCACCGATTGAGAATAGGAATCAATCCTCAACATATACCAATCTGTCAATAGGTACGCGACCTGTCAGTAGTGCATCACGCGTATGTACGCACCCTGTCAGTAGTACAACTCGTGTATGTACGTGTCCTGTCTGTACTACAGCCTATGTATGCCTTATGAGTATTTAGGGTTTTCTCTACTAAGATCCTCTACAACTTTCAATCACATCCACTTTTGTCTTTCACTGTAACATAACCAATATAAACACATCCATACTCTCCAACAACTTACTCATGCTCCTCAATCATACAATATGAATGCTACTCAAACATAAGTAACCAACATACTATGGAAACGATATTATTACTAAAACATAAGAGTGTTTCTCACTCTATCAATCAACCAACATAACCATATCACAACAACCATACCAAGAATTCCTTAAGCATTCACCATAAAATAAGAAAGAGTATCTATCAAGACAACTATGTAACCATACCAGAACTTTTATAGTAGACCTGAGCCCATAGAATGCATATCTAGAACTTGCTTCAGACTTCAAGAACCTGGCATCAACTCACACTCAAGTCTCCATTGGAATCCATGAGAACTTGCAATCCCTCTCTTAATTAGAATAGATCTTCAAGCTATGCTCAAGATACAATTTTCACAAGAGACCCTTGCTTCTTATTTATACACTCCAAGTAGCTTCCTTAGAATCATCTTCTAGGCCACTTTGTCCACTTAGTCACCTATGTCCAACTTTTCCCAATTTTCCGCTTGTCCATGTATCCAATAGCCACTTGAACACTTAACCCATTTTCCTCATTTTAGGGTTAACCTTCTTATAACTACTTTCCATAATTAGAAAGTTCTCCATTTATTTTAATATTTAAATAATCCTCCTTGACTTTGTCAATTCACTTTATTATTTAAATAATACTCTTTGCCTTTGTCACTTCACTTTATTATTTAAATAATCCTCTTTGATTTTGTCACTTCACTTTATTATTTAAATAATCCTTTTTTTACTTTGTCACTTCACTTTATTATTTAAATAATCCTCCTTGACTTTGTCACTTCACTTTAAATAATCCTCTGTGACTTTGTCACTACAATTTATTATTTAAATAATTTCTTCTTTGCAAGCACTTTTACTTCTTTGACCTTTTGGGGCTTCAAGCCAACATATGAGGGTCCTTCAACTTTGTAAGGACATAACTCTAAAACCATGAGGATTTACATGAAGTTCCACATACCACTGGAAATGGATTGACAAGCACTATCCATCTAGGATAGTTTCACTAAAGCATTCACTGATCTTCATCTCATTATTCCATAATTAAGCATGGGTTCTCTAACCATACTTCTAGGATAAATCAACCACAAAGTGTCTTCCCATGAGGTCTTTCACCATAAGGGGGCCACTTTGGAGTTCACCGAAAAGTGTCTTCCCGTGAGGGATTTCACCATAAGGGGACCAATTTGTAGTTCATCCATTTGTACAACCATGACAAGACAATAATGCGTCATCTTTACATCAATCCAACTATGCATCATATATCAATGACAACTCATTGATCCATATTAATCTATGCATACGACTATGAATCCTCTTGACATAAATCCATTGACATCAAGGTCAATACATGATCAATCAATCACTACATCAATATACTATGACAAGACATTGTTCCTTTGACATCAATCCTTTGGAATCAATGACAACATGATCCAAAAAGCTATACCAAGTCAATATCTGGAAGAGGTTTAAATGGATTTTATTATAGGTTTACCAAAATATGAATGAAATACTGTCATCATGGTAGTAGTGGATCGACTGAAAAAGGATGTCGATTCTTTCTCTCTTTCTCATCCTTTTAAATCAAGTACAATAGCCATAGAATTCATGGAAACAATTCAAAAGCTACATGGAGTCCTCAATATTATTGTAAGTGATAGAGATCCAATTTTCACTAGAAAAGTTTGGACTGTATTATTTTATTGTTTGGGTACTCAATTGGCTCATAGCTCATCTTACCCTCCTTAATATGATGGACAAACTCAGATTGTGAATAAATATTTTGAAGAATATCTTCAGTTATTTGAATATGATAAACAAACACAATGGGTCAAGTGGTTTCCCTCGACATAATGGTGGTACACCACACGCTTCTATACTTAATAAAAAATGTCCCCATTTCTCGCACTTTATGGATATCATCCTCCATCCATCACATCACCCTTGAAAGGTACTAAAAAGGTTTAGGAAGTGTAGGACCACAAAGGGAACCAACAATAGGTTCTCAAACTATTGAAGGACAACTTGGTTATGTTACAAAATATGATGAAACAACAAGAAAATCAACATCGCATTTAAAGGGAATTTGAAGTGGGGGATCGGTTATTTTTTAGGCTGAAACCATATAAACAGATACCCCTCAAGAAAAAAAATAAGGACGATAAATTAACACCCAAATATTATGGAACCTATAGGGTGTTTCAAAGGATTGGAAGTATATTTTACAAATTGGAGTTTCCTCCATCTTCACATGTACATCTAGTCTTCCATGTTTCTTACTTAAACAAGGTAATTGTTGATAAGATATCAGTCCAAAATATTTTACCAGAGATTAATGAAGAATGGAAAATCATACTAGAACCAGAAACAATCCTTGAAACAAGGATTGAGTGGCTACTAAATCAAGAAATTACTGAGTATCTTTTCAAATGGAAGAACCTACTAGTGGAAGAGGCAACATGGAAAGATGTGTTCTTCATGCAGAAACACCTGCAATTAGTCAAGTGTTGAAGAAAATAATTGTTTGAAGGGGATGAGAATTTTAAGCACTAGAACATGTTAAGTATAAAACCACTTATTAATCCCTAGATATTGAATTATTACACTTCTAGTGTTATATTTGTATATAGGTTATAACTCTTCATTGTACACTTTCATTATAATTGTACCCTTTGTCTCTTATAAATATATGCCAAGGAGACCTAGTATTAAGATCATATCATCTCACCTATTACATTGGATATATTGTAAAATAAGGTTCCCCCTTTAAGTGGACATATATTCATTGACATTTTATCATTCGCAAGGTGTTGGTTCATCACAGCTAAGGGTTTGGTTATTTTGGGTATGTGATAAACATGGTTTTAGTTGGATATCTATGGTGGTGATTCTTGTGGTGAAATAAAATGGTGAACAATTATAAAATTGAGATTGAGAAATTTAATGGGAAAATGTTTTAGCTTTGGAAGTTGAAGATGCATGATTTTTTGGTAGATAAAGAACAATGAGTCATAGAGGATTATGAAACTGCACCTAAGGGTATGTCAATGAAAGGATGGATAAAGTTGGATTGGAAGGTGATGCAGACCCCTACCCTCACCTGGGGTCCTTGTGACCTCCCGGTCTAGTATCGTTCAAGTGATGGAGCTGGATTGGCTCTTGGGTCCCTGCTGAGCCCCCAAAACCTTTTACCATAGACAGTTTTCTTCAAACCCCACACTTGAAATAGTTGGCAAGGCTCTTTACAATACCCAAAGAGTACTCCAAGAGACTCTGGTCCAAATTCTATGGACCAATCTATCGGTACCCGAAGAATTCAGGGCCCTTTTCTTTATCTGGATGCAGGTATTTACTGACTTGAATCTCTCATAAGCTTCCTCTAAGCTCCAGTGCCTTTAACCCTACAAATTGGGTGATATCCATTTTTCCCTTGGAAGAAACAACATAGGACCAAATTCTATGATCGAGTGCCAAGCCAACAGACACTTAAATTGGTTGGCTCCAGAGCTTCGGGGTTCGAGCATTTTTCAATTGTCAACACTACAGTTCCTCCAGACTGTTGAATTGAAAAAGTCCCAAACTACCGAAGGAGATCGAAAACCTACACTTCTTCACTAATATTAGAAACCCGCAACACTTTGGGCCTCTGATATTCTGATTTTTCCATTGCACCACCCCTCAATCCTCACAGAGTTTTAAACCTACGAAGAGACCATTGAACCATGATCGTCGCTCCACGCGTCCACCCAATTGAAAGGCTGGGATCTACTATGAAATCCCAGGCTTTAAGATTTCCAAGGTACACAACATAACAAATCTCAGGATTGTCAACCTTTAAGAGTCTCATATCTCCTGACATGTGCCCCTCGCAACGAACGATTACGATGACCTCCAGGACTCTACCACTTCGGGAGTCTGGGTTATTTCACACACACCCTCTCCAATTCCTCCATAGTGTCTTTCCTCTAGAATAAAGGATCTCCCTCCACACATCCCTCACAACAAATGAATGATATCCTCTCAGTTGTTCGGAGCTTCAGGGATTTTCTTTCCCTGCGCACTTTTCCTCCTCTTTCCCCCAAAGTTCTAAGTCTCCAGAATCTACAATATACTACTAAGTGTCCACTAGATTGGATGACCTGAATGAGCTTTGACCTCTGAGTGTTCTCACTCTATGCGCCTAAGACTTTAATTCCTCCTGAAGTTCCTCCTCCCCAGACCAGGGGATCCGGTGACACTTGTCCACTGAGATTGATGATGGACATGGGCTCTGTTGCTCTGGGCTTCGACAATTCTACCCTCTCCAACAATGTGTGTTCCTGGAATGCTAAAGATCTGGACCTTATGATTTTCTAATGCCTGTCCTTCAATGCCAACAACTAGGATATGTTCCAGCTTCAGGAGCTTCAGAAAGTTATATACACACCTTACCTCTATTTCCTTCGGAGTACCTCTCCTCTGGATTTCAGGATCCATTGACATGCATCCAGGGAATCGACGGTTTAGATCCATTTCAGCACCCCACCGTTTAGATCCATTTTTACACTCTACACTCAGAAATATCCGAAGTCACGAAGTCCGAAGGAATTCCAGGGTTATACCTCGTGCACATTCTCCTGATCTGATGACTGTCAATCCTCCACACTCAGATCCTATGACAGGGATCTGTCCTCCTCTATGCATGCTTCTCCTCCTATTTTGATGTAGATCTGATGGTCTGGATCACTTCTGATAGATAAGTTGATGGAATATATAGCTCCTCTTGATTATTTCTTCGATCTCCTTTGAATGAAGGGTTTTTTTCAAGATTTTGCAAAGGCTTTAGCCTTTGAACCTTCCTCTGCAAGCTCGACCAATTGGTCACTATGATGGCATTTTTTTAAAAACTTCTCTCTCTCCTTAGCTTGTCTACCTTTAGGTGAATCAAACCTCAAGTGCCTCCTCTGAACACTTCCAAACTTATATACTTAGAAGTTTTTCTAAGTCCCTTCTACGCAACTCTTGTAGTCGCTATCTCTTCTCAGCTTTGAGGTTCGAAGGGTTTTGAACCTTGGTGCACGTATTTCATTGTTTCTTCAGGTTGAGGTATGGAACGAATTTTTCCATGTGATCTCCTTGCACTTTCCTACCTTAGGAATATTTCAACACTCTTCTCAGTTTCATCCCTGTGCGCTCCTTGCATGGGTTTTTCTGTAACATACCCAACCACCCACAAGCCCGGGTACACTACCTTCAAGCCCGCCCTTGGACTTATTTTTGTTTATAGATACCTTTTAAAAGTTAAGGATGCATAAAAGAAAATACTTTAATGACATTCAAAACAATATCCAACAAGCATGCATAGTCTAAAGATTCAATTAAATGATAATTAAATATACACAGCGGAAATACATTCATATAAATGTAAATGATACCATAACAGAGAGAAATTATATTTATTAAAGATGACACCAATTGGCTGTAGACCAAGGATGTTCCACCCAACTATAGACACTACTATTCCAAATATCAACAAGAGCATCACCCTCAAGCCAGGGCTATGAATCCATAAGGATAGTTCTAGAGTGTTAATTGGCTTCCCAAACCAGTCAGCACCCAAGCTCTCACAGGATTCCCAATTCTCACAACAATCCAAGTACCCAACTCTCTTCTACCCAGCTTGCACCACACGAGAGAATGAACCTCCACCCTTTTGATGTAGCCCCCCTCCCCTCCTGGGGTTCTGCAACCTCCTATTCTCTGGATATTTCCTTGTCTTGAGTCGGGTTGACTCTTCGGGTTCCTCTTTGAACCCCATTCAGCTACACACAGGTCTCTTTTTCCTTACGTGTTTAGGTCTGTCAGACCCGCGGGTTAATTTCCGCATGCTCCCAAAACACTAGTTCAGGCGTAAGTCCCTTTGGCGTTAGCCCCTCCTTCATACGACCCTAGTTTGTGTCCTTGTGCTAATGTGCGATTGCGAGTGCGAGTAAGAGTGGTTTCAAACTAGCTCGCTTTTCACCCCACAATCTTCCTCATGCTTCCATGTATCCATTTGTGAATACCATGGTTCAAATTGCGGCCCGCTCTAGAATAATTATCCTCCACACAAGTTCTGACTCGACAATACTTCTTGTCTGTAGATCTCCACTCCTTTCAGTGCTACCTCACGATCAATGACTAGTATCGAATATCCTTTCCTGCCATCTATACATGATCTCAGATCACTGTGATCTATATCCATGTAACTCCCCTCTAGATCAATGAATGTCGTTGATTTCACCTTTTGGGCTTTGGGAGTTTCGAATTTCAAACTTCTCTCTCCTCTATATGGAAATATTTTAGAGTGGAAGATCTACTTGCATCTGGCTCCTTGAATCTAGGGCCAGGATCTCATCCATGAGTCCGACCTTTGGGAATCTCGATTCTCAACATCCACAAGGTCCCTTTGCTAAGATCCTTATTTACATGTGACCTTGGACGACGTCCTCGCATGAACTCGTGACTTCTGTTAAATATCACACGCCTTCAATCCTTGAGATGTTGTGGGATCATCGATCTCCTGATCTTGATGGCACCTCTGGATTGATGGTTTAGATCTTCCCTCTCTAAATATATGGACCAGATCTCTTCGTGATTCCAGAATTTGGGTGTTTGAAATATCAACCCTCTCTTTCCTCCATACTCCAATCTTCCAGAGTTAATGATCTACTGGTACATGTCCTGTTGAATCAACAACCCTACTTCTACCTTGGATGTTTGACCTTCCAAATCTGATCTACGGTCCCTCAACCTCCTTCTCGAACAACGATTGAGATCCTCCTTTGGGTCCTTGGACCTTTCCTCCTCCGCTTTTCTCCAGAGTCTTAGATTTGACGTCGCGTGTCCACCTTTGCATCGACGGATCTCGTCGTTTTTAGGACTTCATCCTTCGACGATTTCAATTCTCAACAACCACAGACCTCTGAAGTGAAATCTTTTGGATTGATGGATCTTATGACACCTATCCTCTCTTGATCCAATGGCTATTCAATGGTTTTCTAACGAAGTGAATCTTTGTCCTCCACGCATCCCTTCACAGATCAACGACCTGCGTTCTTCCTTTGGGATCAACAACCCTTAATCATTTCGGCCTTCAATGCTTCGGGATATTATGAAACACTACTTCACAAAAACCTGGAGTACGATCCTCTGAAGTTCACGATATGGTGACAAGTTTCCTCTTCTAGATCGATGACTATCATTTTCTTCGGCTGTTCGAGCTTCGACGATGTCAAACCTTTCTCCTTCGCATTCTCCAGAAGTGACTTCTCCCAAAATTCACAATCTTTCACCACGCATCCCCTTTCTAGATCTGACGTCTCAGATTCTCTTTGGGCATTCGTGATTCGACAGTTTCAATTCTCAAACTAAAGCCCCGATGTAAATTTCCCCAGAGCTCGTGATCTGGTGACAAGTGTCCCCTTTGCATATCGATGACCCTTGGCTCTTCAACTATTTTGCCTTTGGGTGTTTCAACGTTACACCTCTGCCTCCATTTGGATCTCACTACCTGTTGACACGTATTCCCTCTGAATCTAACAATCTAGATTCATTTTGGCCCTTCAGGCTTCAGGCTTCAAAAGTTTCAACTTATCTGTGCGCTCATTTCTCTCGGAGCATCTTCACTCGAACTTGATGGATTTTCTCCATGCGTCCTCCCAAATGATGGATGGTCCCAAATGACTTCGAGACTTTTATCAAGTCCGCTCTCCTGTGTGTGTGCATAGTGTTAAGGCTCATTCACCTTCGTCTGGATCCAATGATTGTTGATCCCCTATGTCTCGATCCAACATAGGGTATTTGTTATTCTCCTCTGTGCTTCCTCTGTTTGTTGGATGTTGATCTAACGGTCCAGGCTCCTCCCCACAACTGATCATATGGTTGTTGTCACTCCTCCTCCTGAGCTTTTGACTTCTTCTTTCTGATAATATCTCGTTTGTCTTTAAAGGTTTTGACCTTTGTTCCTCTTATGAATATGATTCTTGGATCTCGTCTTCACCCTTTGAAAGCGGTATCCCTTCTGAGATTTAGGACTTATAATAAGTCCGTATCCTACGCACTCTTTGTGCTATCTCTTCTAAAATTTTCCCTTCGAAGGTTTTGATCTCCCACACACACCTTGCTTTTCTGGGATTTCGTCAAAATCAGATCCGAAGGATTTCTTGGAAATAAATTATTCTCGCCCTCTTGGCATTCTCCTTGCTCGATGCACACCTTGCATAGCTTCTCCTTACAAAGTGTTCAATAACTCTGTCTCTTTATAAACTCACTACAGAGTTCTTCCTGTGCACTCCTTTCACTTCTAATTTTGAAGGTTCAACGGTATCCCTCCTAAGCTTTCCTGAGGTTAACTCACCTATGTCAATGCACTCCTTGCAGACAATGTGCACTTGTTGCACTCAGAAACTCTAAGATAAGAAACAATTGAAATTCTTACAATAATTCACCAGTTCATACATTCAAAACATGAATGACATTCAAAATCATAACAATAAATACAAATACATAAACACACCATATGTAGGAAAAACTATTTTTCTATTATCTTTGTGTGTCTATACAAATGTTTTACAAAAAATGGACTGTAACGAAGTCCCAATTCTCTCCTATTCTAACTCTATTCTTATTTCTTCTTCTAAGATCCCTCTATCTGATATTTTTCTCTCAAGTCTCCTAACTCTCGTCATGAAATATGATGCCAAATCTCCTTACAAAAGAGGGCTCTACGAGCTCGTCCTCTCTCACCTAACCTCATCTATTACATTGAAGTTTTCATAAATCACCATCTATTCTGAATTGAACCTAGAGCCATCAACTTGTCATCCATTAAAGGCAACCTTATCTTCTGTCTGTTCAGAGATATGGCTTTTTTTTCACTCAATCTTACAACATGAGTCTGTATAGGATTATATTTCAAATTTAAAAATTGGAGGATTAATGCCTCTCCCTCTCTGAAATGCACGCTGATGTGATGGAATGCTAGTGGATTGCTGAGGTGGAGTGATGATCCTGCATCATACTCCACTACTGGGAAAAACATGAGCTCCTCTTCTCCAATGTTGAAATCCTCTTGTATCCCAAACTCTTCCTTGGAGTTTTCCTCTTTCTCCTCTGCTTTATTGTTGTCGCTACTGCTGCTTCTTCTCCTTCTTCCCTGCTACTATTGCAAGTTCTCTTCTGTTCAGTTTTCCTTTGCTGATTGCTTCTTGTGCTAACCTCATCATCAACTTCCTTATCTCCTCTATCACCCTATCCAGTTTCTCTAGTGGTTGGTTCTTCTTATGCAATCTTCTCTGCTACACTTCCTTCTCCTTTCCATACTTATTAGTGGGAATACTTACTCGATCTCCCATGTTGTATTTAATACCCCTTGTGGCACTAATTTTCCACTCTGGTGCAGACTCCAGTTCCACAGTCTCATCTCTGAGATATCTCTCAACTCCTTCCTTCTCCAACATCTTGATTTTTGTTAGCTCCTTTTGTGTTAGTTCAAGTCCAACTTCTTCCACCTGCTCCTGGGGCTAGTACGCTCCTCCATCTTCTTCCAACTTGACCTGTCAGATGTGAAAGCTTTGCACCATTACCCTTCTTTCTAGGGATTCCAATTCTTCATACAGATCAAAAAAATCCATGTTGTCTACTTCTTCGTCTTCTGCTGCAGGCTCTAGTGCTACAACCATCTCATGTTCATCTTCCTAGTTGGAAATTTTGAGCCATTATTTTGAATGCTCATCTCCTTCTGTTGGGGTAGACATCAATGTCTGCTCCATTTCTTCCTCTTTGACAATTTCTGTTGGCTATCCTTATGTTGTTGCACTTTCATCATGTGCACTAGCCTCTACCTGGATGTTTGGTAGGAATTTCTTGATCCCTCCAATAATCAAAATGCTCCTATGATCCTCTTCTTTGATGGTGAAAGTATTTAACTTCTCATCATCTTCATTCACATGGTCTACAAACCCACATGAATCTTCACCTATCAGCACTCCTTATTGATCTGAACTCACTTCCGAGCTCCTGAGACTTTCTGACAGTCTCACCTTTATTCCCTTGCCCACCTAGCAATTCAAGACTTATTTTCTTCCCACCTGGAAATCTATGAGATCAACCAATCCTATCTCATTGCCCACCTGGAAATTTGAACTTTCAACACTTCTCCTCTGGAAGTATGTGAGACCTTCCTCTGATATCTTTCCATTGCCCACTTGGCAACTCAAAAGTCCATTTCTTCCGACTCGATATTTTACGATATCTTCATATGATCTTGCCTCCTCCTCATCACTGAGGTGTCTTCCTATCTCTGGTTCACATATGTGAATCAGTTCTTCCTCTTTGTCATTGAGGTTTTCAGCATGCCTCAATCACCTTCTCAACCCTTGTTGCTTCTTTCTGGCCAACAACTTTAGAACATACCATCTTACTTTCTTCTTCATGGGACACTCATACACCCAATGCACCTTTACATCCTGCTGCATTTTAAATGCAAGCTTCTCTATTTGTGATCTTACCTCATTGAAATCTAGATCCATCTTTGGATTTATTTTCTTCTTGTGACCTTCTCTTTGGCCACGTTCATGGCCTTCAATAGACATTTCCACTTCCTAATTTCCCTCCTGGAAAGCCTATGGATCACTCTACATCTGAGAGCATCTCCATATTCTCTTACAACTCACCTGGATGTTTAAATTTTTGTTGTTGTGCGCATGCAAAAACCTTCTCACAGAGCATCAATACCCTGCTTCCTTTTCACCTGTCGTCTATAGGAAAATGTTAACTTCTTCTAATACCACTTGATGTTATCAGATTATCTCCTTTTACCATTTTCTTGTCTGCTTTCTGCAAACAAAATTTGACCTTCTCCTCTTTCTCTTTCCCCTGAAATCTACAGACGAAAACCATCTCTGATACCACATGATGCAACCCCCCTCCCCTCCTAGGGTTCTACGACCTCCTGGTATCTAGATATTTCCTTGTCCTGAGTCAGATTGACTCTTTGGGTTCCTCTTTGAACCCAATTCAACTATACACAGGGTCATTTTTCCTTCTGTGTGCAGGTTTGTCAGACCCGCAGGTTAATTTTTGTGTGCTCCCAAAACACTAGTTCAAGCATAATCCCTTCATTCATACAACCCTGGTTTGTGTCCTTGTGCTAATGCGTGATTGCGAGTGTGACCAAGAGTGGTTTCAAACCAACCCACTTTTCTCCCCGCAATCCTCCTCATGTTGCCACGTATCCATTTGCGAATATCGTGGTTCAAATTGCAGCGCACTCCAGAATAATTGTCCTCCACACAAGTTCTGACTCCACAATCCTTCTCGTTCGTCGATCTTCACTCCTTTCGGTGCTGACACATGAACAATGGATGCTATCGAATCTCCTTTCCTTCCATCTAAGAATGATCTCAGACCACCGTGATCTGTTTCCATGTAACTCCCCTCTAGATCAACAACTTTCATTGATTTCACCTTTCGAGCTTCGGGATTTTCAACTTTCAAACTTCTCTCTCCTCTATATGGAAATATTCTGGAGTGGAAGATTTGTTGCCATCTGGCTCCTTGAATCTATGGTCAGGATCTCTTCTGTGAGTTCGTATTTTGGGAATCTCGATTCTCAACCTCCACAAGCTCCCTTTGCTAAGATCCTTTTTCGTATGTGACCTTGTATGACGTCCTCACATGACCTCGTGAATCCTGTTAAATCTCACATGCGTTCAATCCCCAAGATGCTGTGGGACCGTCGATCTCCCGATCTCGACAGTACCTCTGGATTGATGGTTCAGATCTGCTCTCTCCAAATCTATGGACCAGATCTCTTCGAGATTCCTAACTTCAGGTGTTTTAAATCTCAACCCTCGCTTTCCTCCATACTCCAATATTCTAGAGTTAATGATCCACTGGCACTTGTCTTGTTGAATCAACAACCCTGCTTCTACCTTATATTTTTTACCTTTCAACTCAGATCTACGGTCCTATGATCTCCTTCTCGATCAATGGTCAAGATCCTCCATTGGGTCCTCAGACCTTTCCTCCTCCTCTTTTCTCCAAAGTCCCAGATTTGACGTCGCGTTTCCACCTTCACATCGATGACTCTCGTCATTTCCGAAACTTCAGCCTTCAACGATTTCAAATATCAACAACCACAAACCTTTGAAGTGAAATCTTCCGGAGTGTTGGATCTTCTGAGACCTGTCCTCTCTTAATCCAATGACTGTTCAATGGTTGTCTAAGAGAGTGAATCTCCATCCTCCATGTGTCCCTTCATAGATCAATGACCCACGTTCTTCCTTTGGGATCAACGACCCTTAATCATTTCGGCCTTCGACGCTTCAGGATATTTCAAAACACTACTTCACAAAAACCCCAGAGTACGATCCTCTAAAGTTCATGATGTGGTGACACCTTTCCTCTTCCATATTGACGACTATCATTCTCTTCGACTGTTCGAGCTTCGACGATGTCAAAAATTTCTCCTTCGCGTCCTCCCGAAGTGACTTCTCCCAGAATTCATGATCTTTCGCCACATGTCCCCTTTCTATATCTGATGGCTCAGATTCTCTTCAGTCATTTGTGATTCGGTAGTTTCAATTCTCAAACTGAAACCCCAATGTAAATTTCCCAAAGCTCATGATCTGGTGAAAAGTACCCCCTCTACAAATCAATGGCCCTCGACTCTTCAGGGGTTTCTCCTTCAGGTGTTTCAATGTTACACCTCCTTATCCTTCTAGAACTCATGACCTGTTGACATGTATTCCATCTAAATATAATGATCCATATTTATTTCGGCTCTTCGGACTTCGAGATTTGGAAGTTTCAACTTCTCTGTGTGCTCATTTCTCCCAGAGAATCTTCACCCGAACTTGATGGATTTCTGCCATGCATCCTCCCAAATGATGGATAGTCCCAAATGACTTCGGGACTTTGGGAATTTTAGCAAGTTCGCTCTCCTGTGTGTGTGCATAGTGTTAAGGTTCGTGCACCTTCATCTGGATACAACGATTGTTGATCCTCTATGCCTCGATCCATTGGATGGGATCTATTCTTATCCTCTGCACTTCCTCTGCTCGCTAGAGGCTGATCTAACGGTCCAAGATCCTCCCCACAACCGATCAGACGGTTTTTATCGCTCCTCCTCCTGATATTTTGACTTCTCTTGTCTTAGAATATTTCGTCTGTCTTCAAAGTTTTCGACCTTTGTTCCTCTTACAAATACGATTCTTGGATCTTGTCTTCGCCCTTTGAAAGCGATATTTGTTCTGAGCTTAAGGACTTAGAATAATTCCATCTCCTATGCACTCTTTGTGTTATCTCTTCTGAGATTTTCCCTTAGAAGGTTTCGATCTCCCGCACACACCTTTCATTTCTGGGATTTCGTCAAACTTAGATCTGAAGGATTTCTTGGAAATAAATTCTTCTCACCCTCTTGGCATTCTCCTTGCTCGATGCACACCTTGCAGAGATTCTCCTTACAGAGTGTTCATTAACTCCATTTCTTTATGAACTCACTATAGATTTCTTCCTGTGCACTCCTTTCACTTCTATTGGTGAAGGTTCAATGATATCCCTCTTGAGATTTCCTGAGGTTAACTCATCTCTGTCAACGCACTCCTTGCGAACAATGTGCACTCCTTGCACTTGGAGACTCTAAGATGAGAAATAATTGAAAATCATACAATGCTTCACCAGTTCATACATTCAGAACATGAATGACATATTTTCTATGGGTACTCTGCCCGCATGGCATGCTCATGCTCCCAAGTGTCATCTTCAAGACCGTAGTAGGTCCACTGAACTTTTACCAGCTCTATAACTTGATTCTGGAGCATTTTGACTTTTTTGTCCAATACCCGCACTGGCTGAACCTGAAAATATCCCTCTGTCTCTACCTGAATCAGATGCCAACCAATAACATGGTTAGGATCATGTACATATTTCTTTAGTAAAGAGACATGAAATACATTATGCACATTCATGGAAGCAAGCAATGCAAGAATGTATGCAAATGGCCCTATTCTGTCCAATATTTCAAATGGACCATAGAATATTGTTGTCAGCTTCGTATAAATACCCAATTTCAAAGAAATTTTCTTGGGCTTCACTTTCAAAAGTACATGATCCCCTGCTTTAAACTCTCTAGCTATCCTGTTCTTGTCTGCATAAAATTTCTGTCTATCTTGAGCTGCCTTTAAATTCTGGTTGATCTTGACCACCTAGTCTTCCATGTCCTTGAGCAACTCTGGCCCAAGTACTACTCTATCTACTGGGTTGTCCCATCTTACTGGAGTATCACATTTCCTACCGTATAAGGTTTCAAATGGGCTCATTCTCAATGAAGCTTCATACCCATTATTATATGCAAACTCAACAAAGTGTAAGTACTTAGATGGCTTATCCATCACATACATTCTTATCATGTCTTCAATTATTCGATTGACTCTATCTGTTTTCCCATCTGTCTGGGGATGATATGTTGTGCTAAAGTTTATATTTGTGCCAAATCCTTTAAACAATCCCTTCCATAAATTGGAATTAAAATTTGTATCTCTGTCCGAGACAATTGTCCTAGGTATCCCATGCAACCTAACAATTTCCTTCATGAAAATTTCTGCAATATTAGTCATTGTATGTGTTTTTTTCACATGCACAAAATGAGCAGCCTTTGTTAATTTGTCAACCACCACCATGATTGAATAATGTTTCTTATTCGTTCTGGGTAATCCTGTGATGAAATCCATGGTGATAACTTCCCATTTCTTCTCTGGGATTGGCAATGGTTGCAACAAACCAGTTGGATGCCTATGCTCAGCCTTTACCTTCTGACATTCCATACATCGAGCGATGTAATCAACAACATCCTTATTCATTCCCGGCCAAAAGAACCGGCTTCTTACTGATGTAATTATTTCCTGGTCATTGGGATTTCCATCATAAGGAACATCATGCATTTCCTTCAGTACCAAATTCCTCAGTTCTCTAGAACTAGGAACATAGATTCTGTTTTTATGCATGAGTAATTTGTGTTCCTTTATCTCATACTCCTTTATTTTCGGTTGTATATCTCCTTGCTGTAAATTTTCCTTTACCTGTAGGTAATGCTGGTCTGTAACAAGACCATATAAAATTATGCTCTTCAAGTCCGACTGATGCATACTAACAGTAGTAGCATGCATGATATGCACTCTTATACTAAGTGCATCGACAACTTTATTCTCCTTTCCCTTGATATGATTGATATCAAAGTCATATTCACTTAAAAATTCTATCCATCTTGCTTGCCTGGCATTCAAGGTCGACTATTCAAAAAGATACTTTGGGCCAATGTGGTCTGTCCTTAATTCGAATTTCTTCCCCATGAGATAATGCCTCCACATCCTCAAGGTGTGAACAATGGCAACAAATTCCAATTCATGGGTGGCATAGTTCCTCTCATGTTCCTTAAGTGTTTTGAACTCATATCTAATGACTTGTCCATTTTGTGTGAGGACTCCCCCAAGTCCTTCCTTACATGTGTCTGTACATACAAAAAAACTTTCATTTGGGTCGACAATCTTTAATGCGGGTGCACTAGTAAGTAATTCCTTCAACAGATTAAAATTCTTGTCACACTTGAGTGTCCATTCAAATTTAGTTCCCTTCTTTTGCAAAGAAGTGATGGGATGAGCAATCTTAGAGAACCCTACTATGAACCTTTTGTAGTAGCCAGCAAATCCCATAAAATATTTGGTGTCTAACACATTTCTGGGTGTTGGCCATCATCTAATGGCTTCAATCTTCTTTGGATATACTGATATGCCCTACTCTGAAATAATGTGTCCCAAGTAATGGATCTTCTTTTGATAAAAATAACACTTACTCAACTTGGCATACAACTGATGTTCTCTCAGTACTTGTAACACCAGTCTTAAGTGATGTTCATGCTCCTCTTCAGACTTAGAATAGATAAGTATGTCATCCAGGAATACTATGACAAACTTATCCAAATAATTCTTGAATGTGTCATTCATTAAGCACATGAAGACAGCTAGTGCATTAGTCAATCCAAATGGAACCACTCCAAATTCATAATTCCCATACTTGGTCCTAAAGTTTGTCTTATTAATGTATTCTTCCTTGATTCTTACCTGATGGTATCCTGCCCTCAAATCAATATTTGAGAATATCTTTGCTCCTCTTAGCTGATCAAAGAGGTCATCAATTCAGGGTAGAGGATACTTGTTCTTTATAGTGTACTTGTTCAGCTATCGAAAGTCAATACACAGCCTCAAGGTTCCATCCTTATTTTTGAAAAAAAGTACTGGTGCTCCCCAAGGTGAAACACTTGGACGTATATAACCTTTCTTCAAAAATTCCTCCAACTTCATTTGTAATTATTTTAACTCTGGTGTGCTCATTTTTTAAGGTATTTTTGACACCGGGGCAACTCTTGGCACTAAATCAATTGAGAAATCTATCTCCCTTCTTAGTGGAAATCCGAGTATTTCTTGGAATACATGCTCAAATTTCTGTAGTACCGAGAAATCTTCGATACTTGGCCCCTTTGTATTATTTGGCTCTTCCACATGAGCTGCATAGGGTTGACATCATTTCCTAAAGCATCTTTTTAGCTGTAAGGCTAAAATCTCCTTTATAGAGATGGGTCTTGGAACTCCTTTCACAGTGCTTTGTTCTCCATTTCCATCAAGACATGTAAATGTCTTGTTATGAAAATCTAAGACAACATGATTCTTGTCCAACCAATCCATTCCAATCATAATATCATAATCCCCCAATGGTATGATAATTATACCAATACTAGTATTCACGCCACTAAGACTTATGGAACAACTTCTGACCATATCATGGATTCTTCTTTTGGTCCTAGTGGCTAACTGAACCAAACTTGTTTTTCCAAGTTTACTTTTCTCCAAATGTAATCTATCCACTATCTTAGGATCAATGTAGCAATGACTTTCTCCTGAATCAATCAAAATAGAAACAGGTTGATTTATGATCTTACCTTCCACCTCGATCATATTGGACTGGTACTTTGCTTTTTTATCATCTAAAGCTGCATAGATTCTTCCCATATCTTCGACCATTGTAGCCTCTTGGATGTTGTGCACAGTCTTCAATCTATCCTTTTTGTGTGGGAAATCCTTGTACAGGTGATCTTCCTTGCATCCCTAGCATTGGATTGGTGGTCTTCCCCTTTTCCCCAAGAAATCTTCTTTCTTGAAATCCCCCTTAGCATACTGACATTGATGATTTCTATTAGGCTCATTCCTATTGAAGGGAGGTTTGAATCCTTTCCTCCTCTGATCGAACTTCACATTTTTCTTGTCCTTCCAAGATTTCTGCAAGGATTTGCTTCCCTAGCCTTGCTCATACAGGTATTTAGCCTTACTAATAGCTTCAGTCAAGGTCTTGGGCTCATCATACTTGATCTTTTCCTTATAAAAGGTTGGCAGTCCACTTAGAAATCTATGTATTTTCACTTTATTATCACCAATGAACCTGACATACTTTAACAATCCCAAGAACTTCTTCTCGTACTCTGCCATAGTCATGCTTCCCAACCTGAGTTCAAATAACTCCTGCATTTTCTTGTCATATAAATGCTTTGAGAGGTACTCCTTCTGGAATTACTTCTTGAACTGCTTCCAAGTGATCCCACTTTCATTAATGTGCTCCAATTGCTTCAGTTGGTCCCACCACATTACAACTTTCCTGTGTAAATGGTAGGTGGCAATCCTGGCTTCCAGGTTGGACGAATAGTTATGTAATGGAAAATATCTCCGGAGTCCAAGTAACCATGCTTCGGCATCATCTTCCCTTTCTCTTTTAGCATCGAAGGAAGGTAGCTTGAGCTTCCTCATCTCTCATTGAAAACTATCTATCTCTTGTTTCCTTCTTTGGTGTCTAACAGGAGACACTTATGGACTTCTTACTGGATCTTTCGATGCATAAAAATTTATTTCTAAGTAAGGAGGTGAGTGGTGTCCATGAGCTCTTCTAGCACTTCTGGAATAACCAACTCTTCCATAATCATTCCTTCTTTCATGACACCTACCTTCTTCCTCTTTTCTTGAGTTTGATCCCTTCTTCATTTGTCTCTTCAACTGATTTAATATCTGCAACACTCAAGTATTTATCTGACTTTGATCTCTCATCAATATCTCATTGTCTGGTTTGTATCTCTGTACTTCCATCTTCAGGATTCTTAACGTTTCTATTAACATTTCCCGCTCTCCTTTTCCCTTGCATCCATTGGAATCTGTCTTTGCATTACCAAATATGATACTCTAGCCTTCGGCCTCCTTATAATGATTGGAGGCTCCCTCTCCTTCTTCCATTTCCTCAATACACATCCTGAGATGATGTTCTTAAGCCCCTTAATTATGAAAAATGTGCAAGAGACCATTTTGTTAGAATTATGCATATGATAAACAAAATTGCCAAACCATGCTACATGTCTCTTTCTTATTTTTTTTTTCATGGAGATCATATCCCCATTCTCCGAAAATAACAATGTCATGTTATCCTTGGCTGACACAGAACTCATCTTGCGTAGGCGCTTCCTTTAAACCACCTTCCCAGGTGGCCACAACTAGAAACTGTGGATAAATCCTTCCTTGGCATCTTTCTGTCTTAAAGAAAACCAATTTCCCCCTTAGCTCTCCTTCTCTCATCTCTGAATCTGCATATGACCAAGGCCTTGACCCTACACTTAGCTAAAAAAGCACTTGTCTAGAGCTTCGGGACTTCACAACTTTCAGCTAGGACTGGATCAACGGTCCTCATTCTCTTTCACGATCAACGATCGAGATCCACTTCGGGACTCCATGCTTAGGGGGTCTCAACTTTGCCTGCTTTCTTTCTCCCGGAACACTTTTACCCGGAGTTCATGATCTGTCGATGGGTGTCCTCCCACAGATCAACAACTATGAATCATTTCGGCTCTCTGGGCTTTGAAAGTTTCAAACTTTCTTCCTACACTTTCTCTCGCAGTGCTTTCACCTGAAGTCGACGATCCTTCGACGTGTGTCTTATGGACTCAATGGTCGATACATACTCCAGCCTTCAAGCCTTTGGGAGTTTTCGACCCAATGCAACTTGTCACATATTTTGCCTCCATAATGACCAGTCTCTGGACTGCACGAGTTGTTTCCATGTGGAAAAATACTACAAGTGGGCACGTAGCCCAATCAGGTGGGTGACACATGTCACATTCTATTTGACCTTTCAATACTCTAAATTCTCAAAACTTATAGACACATGGCACACATTCCATGTATCCACATCATCCCAAGTGACATCTGTAAGCCATGTCACTTTGCAAATTTTAGGGTCCACATCACCTCTTGGTGACGTCATCGTGCCCCATCACTTTGGATTTTCGAGCTTTGGGACTTCGGGAGTTTCCATGATAGCACACCTCCAATTCTACCGAAATCCTCATTCACGAACTGGCCAATCTGTCACCATGTATCCTCCTAGATCAGATGACTAAGTTAACTTCGGGTCTTCACCTGGAGTCCATATATCTGCACAACGTGTCCTCAATCTAACGGCTACGATTTCTTCAGGTCTCCAGACTTCAGAAATCTCAAATTTCAAAACTTATCTGGCCCCAATGGCTTTTATCCAAAGCCATGGATCTGGTGACGCATGGCTCTCGGTAGATCAATGGCTGAGATCCTCAAGTATAATCAGACGATCGAGATTTAGTTCAGCTCTCCGGCTCTCTGGGCTTCGGGTTTCTCAAATATCAACTGAAAACCTCTTGAATAGGTTCCTCAAGAGTTACTAATCTACTGACACATAACCTCTCGACGATCAACAGTCAGGATATACTTCAGATGACCCAATAATCGACGTTTAGTTTAGGTCTCTAGCTCTCTGAGCTTTGGGAGTTTCAACTCTCAACATATCCTCTCTCATTCTTTCCTAGAGTGCTTTCACCCAAAGCACACGATTGGTTGACGCATGCCTCCTATGGATCGACGGTCCCCAACTACTTCGGCTATTCAGATTTTTTATGTTTGAGCCCTAACCTGTCACATCACTCAATGCCTTTCAATTTGCGGGGGAATTTATCGACGGTTTGGAGTAACCCTCTTTTTGCCCCGCAATTCTCCTGATGCTGACACATAACCCTTTAGGAAAACCATGGTTTGGATTGTGGGACCACCTTGGGAAATTTTCTCCCATGCAACTTGATTCCCCGCAATGACTCATGTTCGTTGATATCACTCTCCCATGGGATCCGATGGTTGTGACCTTAAACCTTGCTTCCTTTTCATTGGACGAATCCTTTTTTCTTGTCCTCCGATCAAACGATCCCAGATCTCTCCTGATCCTACAGTGGTGATCTCTCTCGAATTTGAAGGCGATGATCATGATCCCTCGAACCCCTTACATGGGTCTCTGATGTTCTATCTCCTGCATAGATTCTGCAATGCCATTCCTCCTGAGATTTTTAGCTCCACAGTCAGATTTTGATCTTGACCCCGAGACTCTGACCAATAGACCCAGACCATACCAGCTCGATGTTTCAACCAGAAGCTCTGATACCAAACTGTAGCATACCCAGCCACCCACAGGTCGGGGTACGCTACCTTCAATCTTTCCCTTGGACTTCTTTTTGTTTACACATGCCTTTTAAAATTTAAGGATGCATAAAATAAAATACTTTAACGAAATGCACAACAATATCCAACAAGCATGCATATTCTAAAGATTCAATTAAAC
>ML778909.1:209249-233081 GCA_009831015.1 Picea engelmannii | reverse complement strand
GCTACCTTCAATCTTTCCCTTGGACTTCTTTTTGTTTACACATGCCTTTTAAAATTTAAGGATGCATAAAATAAAATACTTTAACGAAATGCACAACAATATCCAACAAGCATGCATATTCTAAAGATTCAATTAAACGATAATTAAATATACACAATGGAAATAGATTCATATACATCTAAATGATACCATAATAGAGATCACTTATCTTTATGAAAGACGACACCAACTGGATATAGACCAAGGACGTTCCACCCAACCATAGACACTACTGTTCCAAATCTCAATAGGAGCGTCACCCCTGAGCTAGGGCTATGAATCCACAAGGACAATTCTAGAGTGTTACTTGTATTTCCAAACCAGTCAGCACCCAAGCTCTCACAGGATTCCCAACTCTCATAGAAATCCAAGTACCCATATCTCTTCTACCCATCTTGCACCACCTGAGAGAATGAACCTCCACCCTTCTCTGCCACGCAGTCCCTTAAGCAGTCCTTCTCCTTAATTTGGGCTCCAACGCAACTGGTCCAGAATATTAATGCTGGAACTCTCAGGACTCATAGTTGTGAGAAAGGATGGACACATGCCAATGCATCTCATACATGCGGCCTTAGGCCATGTTTGGATCACACCAACGACCACTACAATCAACTATCTCATGGCTAATATTCAGCATTTCAACTCCCTTTCCCCAAGCCAAGACGTAGATGATGGATGGATCAATGAATGGGTAAGTGGGTGCATGGAGGTGTGTGCATGAAAGTGAGTGAGGGATAGAATGGTGTGAATGCAAAAGTGAAGGAGAAAATGAGCCAATGACCAACCCCCCCATCAGACCAGAGGCAGTTTTAAGCAACTTCATGGGGAAATCAAGAACCTCTTGGCCTTCCCCAAGAATATCATGTAATCAATTCCCTACCTTAGACAAAAATGGGTAATTAGAATAGGAATAAACACTTAGCTCCTCAAGCCCCCTCTCTTGTGGAATCATAGCCCCCTATAACTCTAGTCCTTGTTCATTTAGCAGCCATCCATGTATTTATTACTAAGAATGATAAAAACATTACATGTCTTGGGAACACTATCCTCTTAATAATTGTTTGGGGGGCACACTAGCCTCTTTATAATTGTTTGGGCACTTTGGCCTCTCAGCATTGTAACAATACATTATTTAAAATGGGGGTTCAAAACCTGGGGTGTTACAATTTCTCATAGAACTTATACTCGAATGAGTATATGTGCACACCTTGCATCACTCTGTGAACTCATTACATTATATCTCTTGAGCTTAACTGTAGCTCGAAACTCCTGAAGGATATTGGCCCTTTTTATCCTTCAACGGATCCTTTATGCCCTCATGGAAACCTTCCATTCAATGCACTGCTTACAAAGCTCTTCTCTAGAGTGTTAATTAACTTTGGTTCTCCTGAGTTTTGAACTGGCTCAAACTTGAAAGGTTTTAGACCTATGGCACACTACTCACTCCCTTGGAATGTCTATCAAATTTTAAACTTAGACACTTTTCACAGAAGAATCTCCTTATGCACTCCTTGTGTAAATCTTGTGCACTCCTTGCACCAGACCTTTGCAAAGTTTCTCGTTATCCCTCCTGAGCTTCTGAGTCAAACTTGACTCATCCTTCACACACCTTGCAAGCACCGTGAACTCCTTGCACCAAAGATCCCAAAAGGGAAACAATTGAAACTTATCAAGCATCTAAGGCTCCATACATTTAACCATGAAATGCATACATAAATACAAGATAAAAATACACATAGAACAAATCATTCATTCACTTAATAAAAACACATAAATAAACACACATAACCTCGCATGTAGGAAAAAATCCTCCTTTGTATTAATGTTGAATGTCTCTTACAATGTGTACAGAACTAGACTACAACAGAGTCTCGTCTCCTCTTCTCCTCCCTCCTTGGCTTATAAATATATTCAACAACTGACTCTAATTCTCTAAATCTCTATTGAATTTTGATACAATGATATCTTTTACAAAAGAGGGGCTCCTGCTCATGTCTCCCGCTCATGGATCCCCTAATGTTGAGGTTGAAATCCTCTAGGGTCCCAAATATTTACGTGGAGTTGTCCATCCACTCCTTTTCTATGTTTTTGTTGCTGCCCTAATGTTGCAAGTTCTCCTCTATTCATCCTCCTCTTGCTGCTAACTTCCTGTTGTGCTGAATCCAGTATCAACTTCCTTATCTCCTCTATCATCTCATCCAGATGGTTCACACACTGGCTCTTCTTTTGTAGCCTGCTCCGCTGCATCTCCTTTTCTCCACATAGATCAATGGGAAGATATCCCCGATCTCCAATGAAATTTTCATCTCCTGTGGCATTATCTTTCCACTCCACTGCAGACTCCATTTCTACAATAGTACTATTGAGATTCTTCTCATTCATATCCTATGAAAGTTTGACTTCTTCCAACTCCTCTTTCTCCTCTTGCGCTGGTGTAACTTCAACTTCATCCAACTTCTCCTCATGCTAGAATTCTTTTTCACTATGCATGATTGTCTCCTTTTGGTAGTCTTATTCTATGTCTGGGTGGTATAGCCAATCCTCCAACAAATTCAACTCCATCTCCCATTGAGTGAGCATCTGATCCAAATTCTCCTCTTCCTTCATCTCCTGAGAAGATGTCAATGTATGCTCCTTCTCCTCCTCCATGACAGTCACTAGTGGTTGTCCTTCCTCTGCACCTTCAACATATGTACTGACCTCGACTAGGCTGCTTGGCAGGAATATGTTGATCCCTCCAATGATCAGAATTTACCTCTGATCCTCCTCCATAAACACTTCTTGTTGATATGAACTCACTCTTGAGCTCTTGATACTCTAATGCAGTCTCACCTCATTCTCCTTTACCACCTGGAAACATGATGTTTCACTCCTACCCTCCTGGCAGTTTATGAGATATTCCACCGATCTCTTCTCATTGCCCTCCTAGAAATATGAAATTTCACTTATTCCCTCCTGGTAGTCTACGAGATCTCTGCTTGATCTCTCTCCATTACCCTCCTAGAAATCGACATCTCCATCTCTGCCCACCTGGAAGTCTATGAGATCCTTGAATGATATCTCTTCCTCATCACTGAGGGTTCCTATAATCTCTGGTTCACAAATGTAAACCACTTTCTCCTTTGTGTCATTGAGGTTTTCAGCATGCCTCAGGCACCTCTTCAACACCTATAAATGCCTCTTGGAAACTATCTACTAGATAGGTGACTTTGCGTTCTTCTTCAAGGGCCACTCATACCTCCAACATACCTGTGATTATTGTTGCATCTTCAACATCAGCCTATTGAGCTATGCTCTCATCTCCTCAAGCTCTTTATCCATCTTTTCTTTGTTTACATGCTTAAGTTCTTTTCTCTAGCCCTATTTATGGGATTCAATAGCCATCTTCTTCCTTTGACTGAGCTAAATTCTATCTCTGATACCACTTTATGCATACCCCTACCCTCATTTGGGGCCCTCTTGACCTCCTGGTCTAGGATGTTTTGAGTGATGGAGCCAGAAAGGCTCTCGAGCCCTTGTTGAGCCCCCAAAACCTTATACCACAGGCCTTTTTCTTCAAAACCCGCACTTGAAATAGTTGGAAAGGGTGTTTAAAATACCCACAAAGTCCTCCAAGAGACTTTGATCCAAACTCTGTGGACTAATCTATAGGTACTCGAAGTCTTCAAGGTATTTTTCTTTCTCTGGATGCAGGTTTGTACTGACATGAATCTCTTGGGTGCTTCCTCTAAGCTCTGGTGCCTTTAACCCTCAAAATTGGGTGGTAGCCCTTTTTTCCCTTGCGGAAACAACATAGGACCATAGGCTATGACCGAGTGGCAAGACAACAAGTGCTTAAATTAGCTGGCTCCGAAGCTCCGGACTCCAGGCATTTTTCAATTTTCAACACTAAAATTCCTTCAGATTGCCGAATTGTTGAAGTCTTGAACTGTCGAAGGAGATCGACATCCTACACTTCTTCACTGATATCAACAACCCACATCACTTCGAGCCTCTGGGATTTGGAATTTTTCACTGCACCACCCCTCAATTCTCCCGGAATGTGAAACCTTTGAAGTGATGAGGAACCACGATTCTCTCTCCATGTGTCCACCCAAATGAGAGGTTGGGAGCTACTTCGAAATCCTAGTCTTCGGGAGTTCCAAGGTGCACAACATTACAAATCTCCAGAGTGTCAACCTTCTAGTGTGTCATATCTCCTGAAACATTCCCCTCGCAATAGATGACTGCGATGACCTCCGAGACTCCACTAGTTCGAGAGTCTGGAAACTTTCACACACCCCCTCTCCAGTTCCTCCATAGTGCCTTTCATACAAAAATACAGGATCTCCCACCACGAGTCCTTCGCAATGGATGGATAAGATCCTCTCAATTGCTCAAAGCTTCAAGGATTTTCTATCCCTGCACACTTTTCATCTGCTTTCCCCTAGAGTGTTAAGTCTATGGACTCTACAATCTACTACCATGTGTCTAATGGATTGGACGAATTGGATGAGATCTAGACTTTGGGCCTCTAGGTGTTCTCACTCTATGCACCTAAGAATTTACTTCCACTTGGAGTTCCTTTTCCCCAGATCACAAGAGTCGGTGACACCTATCCACCGAGATCAACGATGGAGATTGGTTCCGCTGCTTGAGCCTTCAACAATTCCTCCTGCTCCAACACTATGTGCTCCCAGAGTGTTAAAGCTCTAGACCTCACAATATACTAATGGCTATCCTCTAGTGCCAATGGCTAGGATTTTCTCCAGCTTTGGGAGCTTCGACAAGTTCTATACACACCTTACCTATGTTTCCTCTAGAGTACCTCTCCTCTGGATTTTAGGATCCACTGACATGCATCCATAGAATGGATGATTTAGATCCATTTCAGCTCCCCACGACTTTGAGAGTCTTCTCTCCTATACACTCTACACTTGGAAATCTCCGAAGTCACAAATTCCAAAGGACTTCCAGGGTTATACCTCATGCACATTCTCTTGATATGATGACTTTCGATTCTCTGCGCTTAGATCCTATGACAAGGATTTGTCCTCCTCTATGCGCATTTCTCCTCCTATCTATACATAGATCTAATAATCTAGATCGCTTTCGACAGTTGATCTGATGGCAGTTATATATCCTCCTACTTTTTTATGCACTCTCCTTTGAATGAAGGGTTTCTTTTGAGTTTTCTCAAAGGCTTCGGCCTTTGAACCTTCCTCTGCAAGCTTGACCACTTGGTCACTACGCTAGCATTTGTTTTTAAATCATTATCTCTCCTGAGCTTGTATACCTTGAGTGCCTCCTTTAAACACTTCCAAACTTACATACTTAGAAAGATTTATAAGTCCCTCCTACGCAACTCTTGTAGTCACTATCTATTCTGAGCTTTGAGGTTCGAAGGGTTTTGAACCCTGGTGCAGGTCTTGCACTGTTTCTTTAGGTTGAGGTCTAGAACAAATTCTTCCACGTGCTCTCCTTGCACTTGCCTTCCTTAGGAATATTTCAACACTTTTCTCAGTGTCATCCATGTGTGCTATTTGCACAGGTCTTTCTTATAGAACTTATACTTGAACGAATATATGTATACACCTTGCATCACTCTGTGCACTCATTGCATTGTCTCTTTCGAGTGTAATTGTAGCTAGAAACTCCTGAAGGATTTTGGCCCTTTTTCTCCTTCAAAGGATCCTTTGTGCCCTCCTGGTAACCTTCCACTAAATGCATTCCTTACAGATCTCTTCTCCAGAGTGTTCACTAACTTTGGTTCTCCTGAGTTTTGAACTGGCTCAAACCTCAAAGGTTTCATACCTCGGGTGCACTCCTCACACCTTTGGATCATCTATCGAAGTTCAAACTTAGAGTCTTTCTGTAGACGAATATCCTTATGCACTCCTTGTGTAAATCTTGTGCACTCCTTCCACCATACCTCTGCAAAGTTTCATGTTATCCCTCTTGAGATTTCGAGTTAGAATTGACTCGACCTTCACACACCTTGTGGTAACTATGGACTCCTTTCACCAGAGCTCTCAGAAGAGAAAAAAATTAAACTTATCAAGCATCCAAGGGTCCATACGTTTAACCATGAAATTCATACATAAACACAAGAGAAAAATAAACAGAGAACATATCATTCATTCACTTAAGTAAAACATAGAAATAAACACAAAGAACCTTGCATCTAGGAAAAACTGCTTCGTTGTATTAATATTGAATGTCTCTTACAATGTGTACAGAACTAGACTGCAACAGAGCCTTGACTCCTCTTCTCCTCCCTCCTTGGATTACAAAGATATTCAACAACTGACTCTAATTCTCTAAATCTCTCTTGAAATTTGATACAATGATCTTTTTTACAAAATAAGGGCTCCTCGAGCCTTCACCCCATCCTACCTAACTCTCATTAATTACATTGAATGATCATTTACATGTTCATATCCGAGGCAATGCTCAAGATATGTACAACTTGAGCCTATTAAATGCGATTTAACACTCGGGCTGCATTATGACAAGGGTTGGGATTTCCTCGAACCTGTAGACTTTAATTACATTAAAAATCTTAAATTTAGGTTGAAATTCGAAAGGCCTGCGTGTCCTTCTTTGGGTTCCACTCCCTCCTAGTGTGAATATGCATTGGATTTTTGGCACTTGAAGATGTGGAGTGATGATCTTGCATCAGAAGGAAAAGAGAACAATTCCATTGTGTCTTCAGATTTAATGTTACTGAATTTCTTAGGAGAAACTACAACTAAGGCGTTATGGGATAAGTTAGGGGATTTATATTTGTCTAAGTTCTGGTAAACAAACTTTTACTACATAAGAAGTTGTTCCTCTTAAGGATGAATGACTGTGACTCAATTATAAAGAATCTAAATTCCTTCAATACTATGGTAAGTCAATTGTTTTATGTTGACATTAATTTTTTTTATCATTGAAGATAAGTGCATTAGTTTATTGTGTTCTTTTCTATATTCATGGGATATTTTCGTTGTAGCTATTGGGAGTAATGCAACCACATCAAAGTTTGATGATGTGGTTTCATCCTTTTTATCAGAGTAAATGAGGAGGAAAACCATGGATATTTAGAGCATGGATGCCTTTTCTGTAAGAATATGTTCCCTCAATATAAACAAAAATAATTCCTTGAGTGGGATATCTAAATCTAGAGTTAGATATAAATCTCTAGGAAAATTGTTAAGGAAATGCTAGAAATGTGGTAAAAATGGGAATTACAAGAAGGATTGTAGATATAAAAGTGTTGAGAGAGGGAAGGGATCAAATTATGTTCATTCCACAAAAGGGAATACCTCCTCTAAGGAAGGAGTGGATATGCACTTGGCATCTTCAAGCACACATGAAAATCATGATGTATGGAAGATTAATTTAGGTGATTCTTTCCACATGACTCCCCGCGAGGAGCAGTTTTGTGAATATGTAAGGTACCAAAAGGAAATATGTAGAGAAGTAACATAATTATTACCAAAATTAGTTAACATAAAGAGAAAAAACAATAAGCACAATGACAATATAAGATCCAAATTATGATACCTTTGTTATCTTGAGAGTAACATTTACATGCCTCTTTGAGTGGGAAAAATCCAACAGAGAAGAGATCTAGTACAAATGATTTCCAAGAAAACCTTTTCCATATTTTCTTCCCCTATTTATACTATTTCTATCTTCTAAATAAAATTCTAGAGGAAGAATTTTCTAGCGGTGGAACCTTTGAGTAAGTATTGTTACATTAGATGTGTTCACATTACTACATAGAATTTATTTACTAATGACAAAATTTATTACATATAAAAACATATTATTATATCTACATGAGGGGTTAGAGAGGTTTGGACTCTAACATTCCCTCCCCTTATAGAACAACCTTCTCCTCAAGGATTGAGATGTGGGATGTTGGTGCGTGTATCTCCTATCACTAGGGGGTTGAAGACCCAGGGTTCATCAAGATTTGACCAACAAAAACCCAAGGAATCAACATACTCAGTCTTCAATTGAGGATCAAACAAATTCTCACCCGATATGCCATAAGAATCACATAGACCATTTGGTCTTGTTTCGAATATGAAGGGAAAATTCATAAAAGGAAACCTCTTGGGATTTTATACATGCATTCATTCATATTCAAATGAAAAGTAATAAGTGTTAACCATTAACACAGATGTACATTCAACTCAAAAAACACTTATCAAATTGTAGATAGAAACATGACTTTGTATTATATCCATTAGTTTTGAAATGCATAAAGAGAAAAAAACATATCACATAGAATGCACTTATGCACTCTGCTTCATACAAAAATCATTCCATTCCTACACGCTATGTACTCTGTTTCAATTTCCACACAAAACTAAATCTATTACAGACTCTTTACAAAAGTCATACAAAACTAATGCAAAAATGGACTGAAAATTGGATTGTTCTCCTCTTCTCTCCAACTTAGTCTTCCCCTTTTTCTTTGTCTCTTTGTTAATTTCTTCTCTACTCCACTCTCTTCAGTGATCCCTAGATCCACATGCTTCTTTTGTCTGCATGCATCCTATGTATCCTCCTTGGAGTGTATAAATCCTAACTAACTTTCCATCTCATCCATAATATTTCCCATGATCCTTCGGGATATTCTTATTCATCATTCATGAATATTCCTAAATATATTCTTAGATTTTTTCTACATGTGGTATTTTATAAATCCTTTGTGTTCCATACAAAATTGGGTTGATGCACACGCCTTATTCCTTTGGCTGGAACTACTGCTAATTCTTCTTTGTATCGTGTAGTGTATATTCATGCGCAGTATTGATTTGTGGCATGTGCACAACTAACCCAAAACCTTAGGTTTCAACAGGATCCAAACACTATTAGTTGGATCATCCTTGAGCCAATGAAGTTGTTGCATCAGTAGGATTCCATATTAAATTGGTACATAACTGAAGTGGAATTACTGGGTGTTTGTATAGTGCTTGAGTAAGATAAAATCATCGAACTTGGATGTGGTTGCAATCATGCATGAGTAAGAGAAAATAATCAGTCTAGACTGTGGTTGCATCCAAACACATGTATTGGAATGAATTGAGTAACCCTAAAGGTTAAGGATGGATTTGGGATTCATTCATATGAGCTCTCGACCTCTAACTTCTTGAGATCACTCTAGATGGGTGAAGGATAGATGTTTTTCATCACATGGTCCATAAATCCGAGCATTAATGAGTCCAAGCCCTACAACTGTAACTTATCTTAGTTACTTAGGCACCTAAAATGAGTTGGCCCCGGGTAATGAATCCATAGGCCATGACCACCATGTTCCTCCTATCTCATTCAACCTATTTTGTAATAAGGAAGATGCAATCAAATGAAACTGATAAAGGGGGCAACCCGAAGAATCATAGTTTCACCATTAGAAAATGTGTTTATCCATGGGAGTAGGAACATTAGCTCTTGGTTCATGGATATTTCCTACTGTATAAGATTCAAATAATAGTTTAGGGAACTACTTGGTGACCTTATGCATGTCATTGGTGAACTGTAGGCTAGGTACCCTTGCTAATAGTTTCACTCTAAGTTGAAACCAACATGAGAAGGAAACATTAGGACTTTGGGCCACCCGCATGGAATGTGAGTTATAGGAAACCATGAATCTACTGGAAGGGGCCATAGACCTTAGGACTTCATTGTGGAACTAGAAATAATGATATGGATCATTCCAATGATGAAAAAATATTTGAAACAACTATATTTTAACCTTGGGAGAAGATATAATTTAGTGATAAACAACTCTCGGTGAATGAATTTCCATGGGTGTAGAGGGTATAAATAGCCAAGGACAAGGTTGGGACCCTGTTTCATGATGTCATTGATTTCTTTCAGTCACTCAACTCAGGTGGGGCAGTAATAATTTTCTCTATGTCCAATGTTGATATGATGGGAAGACATTCTAATGGAACCGATCTTCTTTACTGATGATGGACCTTTTAGAATGTGTCATCATAACAATTTTCATACCTTGACCTTGTGTGATCTATAGAAATAGGATTTCTTGACCATTTAGTTCCTCTGAGCATTGTGTATCCCATACCTCTCTTGTGTGAGACTATTGTCCTATCTAGTAACTTATATGTTCCTTATAACTTTACTTGCTAGCTAAAATATGAGAAATATGTGAACCTATCATCTTAAACTATCCTCCTGTGTGACATGAGCATGTCATTTTTTGCTAATTAATGTGTAATTATTCCTATCTTATACTTTCTTATCTATGTACTATGTTATGCTACTCTTACTCTATGCTAAATATTGAATTTTTATAATACTTCAGAGTGCATTCGACCCTTATAGTCCATAACACACCATCTTACGACTTCCATTGATGAGTCCCTTGAGCAATTGACCCTACAGTATGTAGAAATTTGTTGCTCCTACTTCACTGATGTATACCAAGTGAAATGGGACTAACCAACACATGAACAACTTTATAGGGTGTTCGAGGATTTTTCTATCGTATAGTAACAACAAGGAGTGTGGTTTTAAAATATTGTGTCGAATGTTACAGTCATGCCATGATTTATGTATTTGATTCTCAACCAATTGCTTGTAACTTTCCATGAGATGGTCCTCTTCTAGTTCCAAGAGGTCATCCAACCATTGACAAAGTGTATGTTTATCAGATATCTATGTAGTGATGGAAATCTATGAACTTAGAACAACAAACTATAATGGAATGATGTCCTCCTTTCCATAGACCAACCTAAATGGAGTATACTCAGTCAATTTATTACATGATTTTCTATATTCCCATAGTATTGCTAGAATACGTTGATCCTAGTCATCATGCTGCACATTAAAATTCTTGTTTAGGGAATGCTCTAAAATATTGTTGAATGCTTCAACTGTACCATTAGCTTGTTGGTAATAGGGGGTGATTTTTTGGTGATGAATCATAAACTCTTGAGAGAGTGCATAGATAGTTTCGTTCAGGAAGTGTGTTCCTTTCTTTCTCATCAACAATTTTGGAAAAATAAACATTGTGATCACATTCTCAAATATGAAGAATGTAGTCTTTTTTGTAGTATAATCCTTGACCAACACAACTTTTGACCATTGTGTCAAATAATATATGGAATCAATAATGTAGAACATTTTAGTATAGAATTCTAGGGGGATAATTGGCCCCATGAAGTAAAAAACCCACTTTTCAAATGGTTCCAATGTGGTGATTAGGAACAGGGGAAGTTCATCTCATCGATAAGGTTTTCCTATGCACTGAAAGACGTCGCATTGTTTGAAATATTCCTTAGCATCAAAAAATGGTGACGGAAACGGTAAAACTATGCACAATACTTATGCATCATCTCTTTATCGAAATTATGTCACCTTGCAATACCTTCATGAGCCTCATACAAAATCATGGCTTGTTCATAGTCTAAGACACACCTGCACAAAATTTCATCAGTGCTAAGATTGTATAGGTGCTCGGAAATTAATTGATAGTTTGCATTGTGGGTCACCATTTGGAGGCATTGTGTCTGTGTATAATGGGCTAGTTACTATCCTATTGTGAGGTATTATGCAATTTTGAAAAGTCGATATGGGACTTCCTCGACTCTGAAGAGTTGTGCATCAAGACATTCATCACTTACATTGTGACATATTTCCATAGAGTTAATCCTTGATAGGTGTTCTAGTCCTACAACATTTTTTCCTAGATTCATGAGTACTCCAAACTAAAACTCTTGGAAGATAAAAATCCATCGACGTATTCTCCCCCCCCCCCCGCCAACACTGGCTTGTTGAAAAAATATTTGAACATTGAATGGTCTATAAAGAACTTGAATGGGGAACCTAACATATAGTTTCAAATCTTCTGCAATGCATATACTATATCCAGGCCCTCACACTCTATTGTGGTATAATTCATCTCTGAATTAGACGATTTGTAGTTGGAAAAGTAAATTCGGTGATCAATGTTTCCTTATCTGGTTTTTGCAAGTATGGTGCCCAACACAATGGATGACATGTCCACATGAACATGGAAAATATTTTTCCAATATGGAAATACTAAGATCATCGTAGTTACCAAATTTTACTTAAATGTGTCCAATTCCTCTTGACATTCCTTTGTCCAAAGGTGCTTCATATCCTTGCGCAACGACTTCTCAAGTGGCACATTGACCTTCGCATCACTTTGAATAAAATTCTTGTAATAACTTGTGTGGCCCAAAGTGGTGCGTAACTCCTTGAATGATGTGGGAGATACCATGTCCAGTATTGTAGAAATCTTCGCTTCATCAACTAACAACCCTTCCTTGCATACCACATGTCCAAGAAATGTCCCAAATGGTGTACAAAATATACACTTCTTCAAATTCAAGGAAATTTGAAGCTGGAGACACCTATCCAACTTCATTCGTAGGGATTTTATATGTTCTTTTAAGAGGTTGAAAACCATCTAGTCATCTTGGTACACCTCTAATAATTTACGAATCAACTCTTTGATCACCATGACCACGATCCTGGAGAATACCATGGGTGCATTCTTCAGCCCAAGGGGAATCACCATGTAAGGAAACAAGCCCCATACCATTGTAAATGTTTTCTTGTCTTGATATTATTCAATAATTTGGACTTGGTTATATCTCGAGAAGACATATGTGAATAGTAGGCCTCACATTTTTCAAAGTTTCCATAACTTTGTCGGTAAATGGTGTAGGGAATGGATCGTGTATGCATGCTTCATTTAGGATGTGTAGGTCAAAACAAATCCTTATGTCTCCTGTATTCTTTGGTTGCATCACAATTGGACTAATCCACTCTAACTCTTACATGGGAATAATGATCCAACATACAACATCCAATCCAACTCCTTGCATACCTTCTCCTTATACCTGGGGTTGGGGTGATATGGCCTCCTTTTGATTTGTTTTTCATCTAGATTCAACTAAATTTTCATGGCCCCAAGGGATCCTATGATTCCCTTCATCTCTAATAATATCTAAGGTAAAATATCCTCATCTTATTTTAACAAGTATACTACCTAAGTTACTTTCTCTTTGTCCCAATAATCCCCAATGATGGCCATCTTTGGTGCTTTTTATTTACCAATATTGTGTTTCTTTTTCTTAATCAGGTGAGCATAGTGTGATGCAGAGCTATCTGAAGCCTTCCCTACAACCATGTGATATCTCTCAATTTCATTGATTTATATGCCCCTGGGTAGTCTTCATAAATATCATTGCTTTCAAATTTTTCCATTGGCTTGTGATCGACATAGATGACCTTCAACATGGCATTCTTTGGTTGATGATGAAAAATGAAATATTTAATTTACATTGAGGATTCTTCTATGAAACTGAATTCTACATAGAAATGTGTACTAAGACTTCCTCAATCTCTTTTTTTCCTTCTTGTTTCCTCCTAGATGTACCAACTTCTAGGGACCAAGTCCATTGTATGGAAAAACCAATGGACCCATTAAGTGTGAGGTATTCACTTGGTTGTCCAACGCCTCTCATAAAATAAAATATGCTTTTGAGGATCTTCAGTATCCTTATACATGTTTACCAACTCAAATTTAGATGTGGGATGGACCCCAAATTTTATTAACTCAACCATATATGCCCATTCATATACACTTCCTTGATGTGTCACCTACCAACACATAGGTGTTCCTCGTAAAACTGCGTCCATATATTGTATCCTTCAGTATTCTGGGAATGCTTCCTCCATCTATGCTAAAACATGTCAACTATACAAATTCCATCAAATCTTGGTCCATCACATAAATCCGATAGAATCCAACACATTTCCTTTGTAATCTGTGCACACCTCCTAATAGAAAATCCATACAACTTACTCCGCCATCTCTCTATAACATCCTTTGAATATATGTCATATGAGAACACACTTCTCCTAATTATCTCACCATATGATGTGGGATTGATATAATCCTCTCTGTTCCCTATAATCTAATATATGTTTTCAATAATAGAGCTCCACACATCCTCATTCATGGGATTATTGTACCTATCACCTTCATTTGGATATAATGGCGCAATAACACATAAACTATTTTTCTCAAAAGACATATGATGTTTCATCAAATTTAAAACTTCACTATTGTCAAATTCTTAGTCAATGCCAAGTAGTTCAGGGTAGGGATTTGATTCATCCATGATCTTAATCACCTCAAAATCTACTTTAGTATTTACCCCTTCAATATTTTCTTCTACTTTCTCCAGTCGACCAATAGGATAGATTCAATACTTATTATCCAAGCTAATTTGAATGGGTGACCACACCAATATTGTATTTCCCATCAAATCCCATAATTGCTTTGGCAGAATGTTCACATTAGATCCCAGATCGAACATGACATCATCCATCTCATAACTTGCAAGTTTAGCTATCATCTTGAACTCTCTTCTCATGTGATTCTATTGTTTCACCTGACACACAACCCTTTCTGGTAGTAAGGAAGATATAGTTAAAATTGTTTCTTTTTCCCCCATACATCTTGTCAACATATGTGTCAACTTTTTTGTAGCATTAGGATCACTTAACATTTTCAGACAATAGTGAAAGAAGTTACTTACTTGATCCTATGCTTTCTCCTCATGACCAACATAGAATTGTATTTCTTCTCGTACAATGCATATTAATGCTTCATGCACATGATCCCATATTAGTTTCTATTAATCATGCTAGGCCTATTCCTATATGAGGGTGTCTCCAATGACCTCTGTGTCACATGTAGGATCTCTTTGTGCACACAAGCTTCCTCCAATTATTTATGTTTTGTGCATTGAAACTCTTCACGGGCTTGATCCTACTCTAATGACCTTTATGTGGCGTTCTATACCTCTTTGAGAATATGAGCTCCATCTAATGACCTCTACATCATGAATTGTTTTAGCACAGAGAGTCACCCTCAGATTCCAAGAGGATAATCCCATCACCCATCAAATAGGTTTGTAAATGTAGGTTTATGATAGAATGTCAAATGGACAAAACTCATCATAGAAATGTTCCAACACATAAAATCTAGGCTAGTATGCATAAGAAAATGAGGTTTTGGTTAATTTCAATCAGTGGTTTAAGGATAAATGTGAGTAGATGAAATAATTGGTGAGGAATATGAATATGTTTTCTATAATCATCAGGCCTTCTATCATCTCGGTGAAGAAAAATTAAGTCACAAGAACCTCTTGAACTAAATTTTAAAACAATGAAAACATTTACATCAACATCATAATCAAACATCCATTATAACATAGCTATAACATCTCATAAGGATCATCCAATAATGAGAATTCAGAGTAAGAAGAAGCAAGATAATGAAAAGAGGCTGACTTCTATTAATCAAAATATATCAGATCTCATACATAAACTAGAGTATGGCTCTGTTTAGTCAAAATATTACAATAGGGAGCTCTGCTCAACCATTTGAACCTCAAAATAACATTCTCCTGTTGTCTTTATAGTCCAAACAATAAACAACAGTTTGAAATTCAAGCTGGATTCTATAACCTAGGATTCTCCACAAAAACATTGCTAATCTAACATCTGTACAAATGGAACTAACAGACTGCTAGAAACATGGAGCATGTTGGCAACAACTCTAACAAGATAATTATGGCATGATTTTTTGTTGCTTAGGTGCATATCCACCAGTACCATGTGTCATCCAAGACTTTGTTTTGAGTTCCATCTTCCACTTGGCAATCATTGGTTCCCTCCAAATCATCAAAGCTAAGAAGAGGTAGTGAATTCAAAATTGCTGACTGTAAAAACCAGTTCGTAGAAACTTTTCATAGCACAAATGGTAGCAGATTTCATAGCACCCACCTATGTAAGACAATTCTGCAGTGGATTTCATAGTGCATTCGGTAGCATATTTCTTAGCGCCCACCTGTGAAAACTATTCTACAACAACTTTTCATAGTGAACTACCACTTTATGTCTGGCTAGGTGATTCCACAATGCTTTTCGTAGAGAATTTGCAATCCTGTCTGTGTGGATGATTCCACAGCATCAAGCACTACAAAATGATCTGTGTTTTTTTGTGTCATACAATGAACCTCAAAAAACCAAAAAAGTATTAGAAGAAGGATTATAATCCTGTAGATGCCTCCATTCAGTGAAATTATGACACTTCCCTCAAAACTTTAAGATGCAAAAGATGATCATCATAAAAAATGGGGTTTTTCATCCTCTCCATTTCATCTTCTTAATCTGGCACTTCTCCTTGTTGCAATAACACTTCTCTCTATTGCAGGAGCAGTTCTCTTTGTTGCAGGATCACTTCTCCCTATTGCAGCTTGCGCTAGTACATTCAAATTTCTCTAGGCTAGATCATCCTTGAAGGGCTACAACTCCTCTTTAAGCTTTCGTTTCCAGGACTGTAAGATTTTATTCTTCCTGTACAAAGTCTGAATTTTCCTATGGAGGGGAAATAATATTCTCTCTATAAACCTATCTAGATCAAGGGTCTCATTATACATGTCCATGAGTTCACTCATCTTCCTCCTCTCAATCAATATTTCTTCCTTCAAATGGACAATTTCCTTTCTAGCATCCCTGAGTTGTCTGATCAATCTCTTGAAGGTGGGATTATCAAGGGGAGTGGTGATGTTTATGACTTCAACATTATTCTCAATAGTTTCACCCTTACCTTTTTCTTTCTTCTGAACATGAGCTTTGGTCATGACCTCAATAGGCTTCCCAACAGTGTCACCTTTTCCCTTATCTTTATTTTGGAAAAAATATTTGGTTATGACTTATGTTTCAACATATTCCTTGGGATGATGATCTGGTGAAAGGCCCCCTAACTCTTGTCTCAATTTTTATAGTAGGTGAAGGAAAATGTAACTTTCTCCCCTTTTTGGATGTAGTTGTGGATGAGGGAACTTCTTCTAGTTCAGGTGCAGGCTGAGGTGAAAGTTTCCTTTGTGGTGAGTGATGGGATTCCCTTTCTTCTTCTTCAACTTCCTTAGGAACTTCTTTGTCTTGGGAAATGTGTTTTCTCTTTCTATTTTTTCTTGTTTTTGCTTTGGAAACACTACTAGATGGAAAAGGGCTCTGCACCCTATATTGAGGGGTAGGGGCTACATCTAGCTGCAAATTAGCAGAGACAATGAATTGTTCCCAAGTGAGGTTTTTTTTCTTCAATTCTTCCATTACAAGCATCCTGATCAACCCTGAGTGGAAAACACTGGTGTCCACAACCTTAGACTTGGGTTGGACCCTATCAACCATTTTTCCCATACTCCTAAACATATATAAATGGTTGTTCATCAAATCCTTTCCTGTGATGTGTAGAAAAAACCTAATGTGATACTGATATATCATGTTTAATCTACCCTCACATGTAAAATACCCCTGGATGACTTTCAAAATTTTGTCAAAGCCCTCAACCAAATGGCTCCTAGGCACTCTCTTAGACAAATTATCCTTTTGATGTTCTAGCTTGAGGGAATCTTTAGAAAAGGATGCATTGAGAGTCATATATTTGAACCACCTTTCACCAGTGTTGGGTATCTCAGTCACTTCTGCAATGGTGGCCTCAAATACCTATAGCTTAAGGGTTCCTACCTTGGTCTTAGTTCCATCAAAGTTTAAATCAAATTCCCTGGCTACCTTAGGGTGTCCTCTCTTCATATTTTGACAGAAAGTTAGGAAACCAACCATTTGGAATACCTCCCTAATCAGAGGTTCAACATCAATAGGTGCATATCAGAAGGATCAGTCCTGACTACACTCCCACCCTTGTGAGATTTCTCCTGCTGAGGTGTATCCATTGATAGAAGCAGGAGATCAAACATTGGAATGTTATGAGAGGTATAGGAAACCACACAAGGAAAAAAGTCTTTGAGATCTTTTGAAAGGTGGTATTTATTTGAGATTTCAAGGATTTCCTCCAATTGACTTCTAAAATAGTAGGAGAACAGTTTGATGGCTTAGAAAAGGAGAAAATATTTTCAGAGAAATGATATGCAAGGAGGTTGCATTGTCAAGTTTTCGGCTAACATAGAGCCACCATACAGGGTCATCATCATTCTAAAGGAAAAGATCCTAAAATATTCACTGCAAATAGACTTTTGAGATGAAAATATTGTAAATTTTAACCTTGTACAATATTTACTGCAAACAAACTTTTAGTAAAAGAACAAAAAATATACAATGGAAAATACAAACATCACACAAAGATTTTTCTCCTCGAAACCCAAACCAGGAAAACCAACATATTCTTTATTCATTCATAGTCATACATTGTTTACAATATACATATAGGAGCCAATGGTATCCAAAACCCTAACCCGATGAACTATATTAGTCAACAACCCTAATTCCTTAACCGAAAATAGAAAACCATCAGAAAAAACCATGTGCCAAAAAACCACCCAAAAATGCGACACGTTTCTAGAGGCAAATTTTTTCTCGGGGGTGTTTCCCCTGAACCCCCACATAGGGGGATATCACCCCCATATTTCTATAAGGGGGGGCCTAGAGTCACCCCCTCAAACTCCCCTTGTGCGCTTGATGCAACACAAAAACTACTACTTGTGCAAAGAATATAACCCATACCCAACATTCTCCCACTTGTTGTTTTATTTGCATACAGGGGGTTACATGGTTACATAGTCAACAATCCAGGGAAACAATGCCCATGGATCCTCTACACCAAGATAACATCTCAGTGCTCACAGATTTTGTTAATGAATCTGAAACATTCTTCAAAGTGTCCACCTTCATCAACAATACTTTCTTTTCTTTAACCATGTCTCTCACAAAGTGATATTGAATATCAATATACTTTGTCTTTGAATGATAAGCCAGGTTCTTCACCAAAAAAAATTCACTTTAACTGTCACAATATATCCTTATAGGTCGTTGTACCAAACCAATACCTGAACACAATCTTTGTAACCATACTGCTTCCTTAGTTGCATGAGTGGCTGCCATGTATTCAACTTTTGTGGTTGAAAGTGCCACTACAACCTATCTTTTTCTCATCCGACTTATTGCTCCTCCAAATAGGTTAAACACATACCCACTTGTATATCTCATATGATCTAGATCTCCAGCCTAGTCAACATCCACAAAGCCATGTATATGCACCACTTTGTCCAATCCCGGTCTTCCTTGGTAGCACAAACCATAGCTAGCATTGCGATGCAAATACCTGAAAACCATTTTTACTATTGCCCAATACTCCTTCCCTAGATTTGACATATACCTTCTCAAAACTCCCAGTGTATGTGAAATTTACGGTCTATTATATACCATTGCATACATCAAACTGTCAACTACAATCACATATGGAACACGAGACATGTCCTCCTCCTCTTCCTATGTCTTGGGACACTGATCTGCAAATAACTTTACACTAATAGGAATAGGAACCTTGATCGGTTTACATTCTTGCATATTAAACCTCTGCAATATTTTCTTGACATATTTTCTCTGATTTAACTAGAGTTTCCTCTTTTCCCGATCTCTTTTAATTTCCATGCCCAAAATGAAATTTGAAGCACCGAGATACTTCATGTCAAATTTAGAGGACAACTGAGTTTTCACATCCTGGATAATCTCCTTGTTGTTTCCTATCAACAACATGTCATCCACATACAAGACTAAATAAATCAAATGATATCCAATTATGTTAAAATACACATAGTGATCCTGTTTGCTTCTTGTGAAGCCAAGTCCCAGCATATAAGTATCAAATTTTTGATACCACATCCTTGGTGATTGTTTTAAATCATACATGAACTTTTTCAGCTTGCATACCATCTCCTTATTTCCCTTCAAACAATAACCTTCTGGTTGCTTCATATAGATTTCTTCTTCCATATCCCCATGTAGGAATGTTGTCTTCACATCCATTTTTTCTACTTCAAAATCAAATGCAATAGCAATAGATAACATAAATATTATAGAGGTTAACTTGGAAACATGAGAAAAAATCTCACCAAAATCAATTCCCTCAACCTGGGAATAACCCTTTGCTACTAACAGAGCTTTGAATTTCTCCACTTTTCCTTCTGCATTCAACCTATTTTTAAACACCCATTTTTTGCCAATGGGATTTTTTCCATTCAACAACTCCACTAGATCCCAAGCCTCATTCTTATCTAAAGTTCTCATTTCTTCGTCCCTAGCCCTTTTCCATAGATTTCCATCCTCTAAATCCACTTCCTCCCTAACAGTTCTAGGATCATCATCAGTAATAGACAAATAAAAATTTGAACGAAAATCATATGGAGTATACCTTTCTAGTAGACTTATTTCTCAAACTGATCTCCTCAATACTGGAGTATGAGGATATTCTTCTTCCGATTCTTGTTCTTCTGTAGAGTCTGAATTATCATCCTTTAAATCAAAATCTATTTTCTTTGGTTCTTTGTTACTTGGTAGGACTTCATGTTTAAAAACATCCTTCACTTCTCTAAATACCACATCTTGACTATACACTACTTTCTTAGTTTCTAGGTTCCAAAGATTATAACCTTTGATACCATCTTTATATCCAATAAAGATACACTTTTCAACCTTCTTATCTAGCTTACTCATGTTTTCCTTTGGAACATGAATGTATGCATCAAAACCAAATAACTTGAGATGTGTGAGAGAAGGTTTCTTACTAGTCCATACCTCTTGTGGATTCTTGTCAGCCAGCGCTGATGAGGGTGATCTGTTGACCAGGTAACATGTAGTATCCACTGCCCCTGCCCATAATTCTTGTCCTAACCCGACACCACTGAGCATGCACCTTGCTTTTCCATCAGCGTCCTATTCATCCTTTCTACAAATCCATTTTGTTGAGGTGTATATGGAGTAGTATTGTTCCTTTATATACTACACTTCTTACATAATTGTTCAAATTCATTCGTGCAAAACTCTCCGCCGTTATCTGTCCTCAACACCTTAATTATTTTCTCTGTTTGATTCTCAACAAGACCCTTAAACTCTTTAAACCAGTCAAAGACTTTAGATTTATTCCTGAGGAAATATATCTAAGTATTCCTCGAGAATTCATCTATAAATGAGGCATAGGACACATATTTTCCCAATGATGGGACCGATACAGGTCCAAAAACATCACTGTGAACTAGCTGTAAAATTCGTTTTGCCCTCATTGCACCAGAGAGAAATCTTACCCAATTTTTCTTCCCATATACACAATGTTCACAGAAATAAAAATCTAGAGAGAAGTTAGGCATACCTTCAACCATACCTTTACCGTGTAGTAGTCGAAGACCCTTTTCTACGATATGCCCTAGTCTTTGATGCCACACCATAAAATTTTCCCTAGAGACTGTAGGTGTTCTTTTTTATTCAAATCTAATATCAAGAACAATGGAACTATTACACCCATCAATAATAGTGCTTCCTTGCATCTTATACAAACTTCCAAACCAAACTCCCTTCAACAAAACCATTTCTCCTCGAACCATCCTGCAGGTTTCCTTTTCAAATATTGTTTTTACACCTGCATCGTCCATTTTTCTTACATAAATCAAATTTTTGGCCAAACCTAGGATGTGCACAACAACATGAAGTGTTCTAATCCTTCCATCTATGAGCCTCAACTTGACTTTTCCTCGTCCTATGATTCTAGTTGTCGAATCATCACCTAAGAAAAAATTACCTCCATCATACCTTTCATATTCACAGAGCCACTCCCTCTAGGGAGTCATATGAAAGGATTCACTTGAGTCAACCAACCATGCCTCATGATCTACATGTGTGCTTGAATAAGCCAAGTACACATCCCCTCCTTCTTCCTTGGAGGTATTTTATTCTGTAGAAGGAGATTCTTCAGATACCTTCTTTTTCTCAACTTTGGATCTACACTGCTTCTTGTAATGCCCTTATTTTCCACATATCCAACATACCTTTACAAAATTTTTGGGATATTTAGATCTACCCTTAGACTTAGATATCCCACTTGAGAGCTTAGATCTATTTCTTTCCTGGGAACGTCCTCTTGCAAATAATGTGTTTGTGCTCTATCCTTCCATATTCTTATGTATCATCTCCTCTGAAAACAAGGATGAGACCACTTCATCAAACTTCAAGGCAGTTGTATTAGTACCTATGGCCACAACTAGACTATCCCACGACTTTGGTAAAAAACACAGTAAACTAATACATTTATCTTCATCTAAAATTTTAATCTCAACAGATACTAATTGACTTACCACAGTATTGAAGGTGTTCAAATGCTCTACCACCGAGTCTTCATCTCTCATCCTCATATTATACAACTTCTTTCTCATGAATAGTTTATTTACTAGGGACTTAGACTGATACAACTTCCCCATGTTATCTACTTAAGTAGTCAAGTGGCTATTGGATACAACTTCTCCAACTTATATAAATACCAATGAATTATACCCACAACAACCAACCAATACAGTAGCAATGTGTCCCTGTAGTTCTGTTTTATACAAAATATACCATACAACCAATAGTCCCTCAAGGGAAAAATCTCAATTTCCCATGGCCATACCCCAAGCATTCACCAAAGACCTACTTAATATAAGCATATAACACACATTTTTTTACTATAGATATCTTTGTTGTACCTTCTCACTGTTAGACCTTCCTGTAGCCTCTTCTCATCTCTAAAACTTATCACTGATATATATGATCTTCCTTTTCTTCATCGTTGGAAACAGATATGTGTTTTGTCTTCAGTAAACTCATGAGTATCCACACTTTGTCCCACTGTGGTCTACAGATGTTTGTGTCCTTCTAGTAATGAAACATGTGGATATCTTCAGTAAAACCCTATTTCAGTACCCATAGTCTCGACCCTTCGAACTTGCAACTTCTCTCATCATTGCTTCAGACTCACTACTTTAGATTTGTCAATGATACCTACACATAACATTTCACAAAAGAGATATTCAATGTTCTCAATTAGGTTCTAATGGGAGACCATTTATCTCTTATTTATACTCTCCAAGTAGCTTCCTTTAGGGGCTATCTTATAACTGTTTTACCCAAATTGCCTCTTTTAGGGCTAACCCACTCTCAACTACTTTACACACTTACAACCACTTTACCATAAATAGTAAACTCACTACTTCTTGTTGCAACAAATTATTTTTAACTATTTTATTATTGCAACAACTTTACCCATGATTAACTCCTAGTTACAACCACTTTGTCTAGGAAACTTCTTCTAGGAGCTTCTATAATACTTGACTTCTTTGACTTTCTAGAGGCTTCTAGATAACTCATGAGGGCTCTCCAACTTCACTAAGACATATCTCCTTGATCGCGAGGAACCACATGACGTACCACATATCACCAAAAATGACACGACATGTATTATCCTTCTATGATACTCTTTCCTGCAAATTCATTGATCTTCATTAAATTGTTCCTCAAACAAACAAGGATCCCTTATCCACACTTATGGGGCTACTAGAATTCGCTAGAGGACTTGATTCAAAGGTTGACATCAACGAAAAACAACCCAATTAATAAAAAATATCCCCCTTTGGCATTGATGGAAACACTATGATGAAAAAATGAATTCATGGTGCTCATGCTCCCCTTGTGACCATCGTTTCCCCTGGAATCATGCTTATTGTGCTTCATGTCCATGCATCTGAAATCTCTCCCTATTTGACATTAATGGCAAAGGGTAACTTACTGTTAGGATATTTAGACACTTAGGAGTTAGTTAAGATCTACTTGGTCTAATATGTCGTTAGGTAAAAGTGTGTTTCTTTAGTATGCATTAGTATGCATTTGTAGTTAGGAAATCCGACGGTCACGATATGTTCCCGA
>ML778909.1:187880-203620 GCA_009831015.1 Picea engelmannii | reverse complement strand
GCCGCGTTGGCTGGGGCTGTGGATGTTTCCCCGTAGGGGTTTTACCACGTGAAAACATCGGTGTGTTGATCTTTGATCTGGTTATGTGAGTGGTTACTGAAGGTGTTCGTCCTCTGTTGGAATACCTGTGTTGTCGAACACTTACCTTCAGGGTTGCTCCCCTTGAATCAACTCTCCTTGGGTCTGATAACCCTAACTAAATTTTCCTATGTCCTCTTCATGGTGCTTCCTTGTGTAAATCTAAGACATATAAGAAAAACATTCAAAAGTCATGGTGGGGCAGAAACTACTATGAGTCTCTAGCGAAGATACTCAAAAGATTCCCTTGGAAGCAGTTTTGGAAATATATCTACAATTTTTTATTTGGTCCCAACATAATCAACTCTAATTTTGTTCTCTACATCCCATTCTCGTAGAAAATGAAACTTGATCATAATGTGCTTCGTCTTGGAGTGCATCACTAGATTCTTTGAGATACTGATGGCATGATTCAGATTATTTTCGACACAAAATGAGAGTGGAGATATAATAAAGAAATGTAAAGAGATATATCATATAGAAAATATATATCAGATATATAAACATAAACACATAGATACAGTAATACACAATTTCTATTAATGAGTGAAATGTACAAAACTATAGAAATACGAAGTGAAAGACTCGCTAGAATGGTGGCATCTTGTCTTTGAGAAGAGATGTGATGGATAATAGCATTCAAAAGAAGATTATTTTTAGAATGAGGCACCAAAGGCCTTTTTAACATAAAAAAAATCCAAAACCCTAACCCCAGAAGATGAAAATCCAACAGTTTTGTGGACCCGGTTTTGGGTAGTTTGGTGTATCAACTTCTCGGGGGGCATAACTTTGTCATACGATCTCTGTTTGGGGAGCATGGTAGCTTGTTGGAAAGGTATCGATGAGGAGATTATTTTTTTGGGATAAATTAGAGCCTTTCATTATAATTGAGGTGTTCAATCGTGGAAATCATTTTTTAGGCCCTCAAAATGGCGTCGGAAGTTCAGGAACCGAAAAACTGCTAAAAATAGTAATCTTTCCATAAAATTATTTTGAGCTAGTTGGAATAGGTGGGTGGCTGCCGATATACGCCTGGATAATTCCTCCCTCATTAGGAAGAAATTGTCTCCATTATGTTGAGTTCCCGGGGAAGAGGGGGAATTTTTTGCTGAATCTGGACCTTGGTGAGTTGCTTTCCTTGTTGCAGAAGCTACACTGCTTGGTTTATGGGAGGTTGTCGAGAACCAAATGAGATGATTGTGTGAAAAATGAATCTTTGTGTTTTTCTTCAATCTTTTCGACATGCTTCTTATGGATAGAAGGTGATTGCACTGAGGTTGGAGTGGTTGTAGTGTCCTTCTGTTCACCTTTTGAACAGATTGTGAAGAAGTTGAATTTTGTAGTATGAAATACTACCTTGTGGCATTGTTTAGGTGCACCAGTAGTAAAAAATACCTCTGGTATCCTGTAGAGATGACCCCCAAGAGTAAAAATGACACTATGGGTTCGAGACTCATAAATAACATGGTGCTTCCACATATATGGTTGGCCCAAAAGAACATCACAGACATCCAGTGGGGAAACATCACATAATACCTCATCCTTGAAGGGTTGGATGCCATATGATAATCGACACTGCTGGATGACTTGAATATCTCATCCTTGGCGAAGCCACTTGATGTTGTATGGTTGCGGGTGTGGTATTGCCGACAATCCCAACTGTTTGATGACCTTTGCTGAGATGACGTTCTTCTAGCTTCCACTATCAACAATAAAATGCAACGGGGTCCCTTCCCCCTACATCTATGAATGAAAAAGGAGCTCCCCCTCTTTAGGATATGTTGGTTCTATATTCTACCATTATTTTATGAATCAGATTCTGAATGAGGGTTCGATTCCTTTTCTTTGATCTCGGCCACTAATGACTTTTTTGAGCGACATTCATTAGTTTTCTACCAGGTTATTTTGTGGAAATTGCACCACTTTCCAGTGTCCTTCATCTTTTTGTTACCCTTATTTTCCTATGGCTTGGACTAGTTTTATGAAGGTTGGTTGTTAGGGTCATCTTTACCATATTTTGGTTGTTGCGGATTTGCAGACCCAAACTCTTTCTTGCTCTCGTGCTTAAATTTCTTCTTGATTTTAGCATCATATCAATAAGACAAACCTAATGATGAAATGTCCAGAAAACAAATTTCAGTTTGGATGTATCTGTGTAGAGCTTCATGGTATTTCAGAACCAGATTTTGCTCAGTGTCTTTTATACCCATCTTGGTGCGCAAGGTATGGAAGGTATTGGTGAACTATGGCATTGCTTGGACCCTCTCTTGTCATGGTATGGTCCATCTCATTTACTGGTTGTCATAGTTGCCAACATGGTAATATTGTTCCTTGACCACATCCACAAAAAAATCCCAAGCGGGCTCGACCCCATATATTCTATAATCCTCTATGGAAATTTTTTGCCACTAAGTTTCCCACCAATGTTTGATGTGGGGGAGAGCCTTAAGGAGTGTGAAGGTGATATTTTCCTTGTCAGAGAAATTATGAACAGAGAAATAACCTTCTAGCAGATTTAACCATTTTTCTAGGGCATCCGCATCTATATGTTCTTCAAATAATGGAATATCAAAATTAACTTGTACCTTGAAAGGAGAGGTGCCTCCAAATTGGTCGCTTGATGAAGACATGCTTTTTTTTATTGGTAGGAGTTGAAGGATGTTGGGAAAATTCTCCATTATTTTGTCCCTTTGTCGCATGAGAACTTGCTTAAGCAACATATTAATAGAATATTTTTCTCCATCACTTTTCTTTTCTTCCACCATGGAGGGTTTATTGGGCATGAGAGAGAAATTTTCCTCAAGAGAGACAAGAATGAGATCCAAATTTCTGTACTCCAGCCTCATCGACGACATGCACTGAAAAACGATCAAGAGCATCTTGCTCTGATATCAATTATCTAGATTATTTTTGGCATGAAATGAGAGAGGAGATATAATAAATAAATGTACATGGATATATCAGATATCCAATAATATAGCAGATCATATATATAACCATAAACACAAATATACAACAATACACAATTTCTATTAATGAGCGAAATGTACAAAACTATAGAAATACATAGTGAAAGACTCATTTCATTTCATTGAGTTCCTAGGGGAGAGTGGGAAGCATTTGCTGAATCTAGACCTTGGTGAGTTGCTTGCCTTGTTGGAGAAGTTGCATTGATTGGTTTGCGGGAGTTTTTCGAGAACCTGATGAGACAACTGCGTGAAGAAGGAATATTTGTTCTTTTCTTCAATCTTGTTGACCTATTTCTGTTGGATAGAAGGTGCTTGGGTTGAGGCTGTAGTGATTGCAGTGTCCTTTTGTTCACCTTTTGAACAAATTGTGAAGAATTTGAATTTTGTAGTATGAGATAATAACTTGTGGCACTGGATAGGTGGGACAATAGTCAAAAATACCTCTGGTATCCTCTAGAGATGACCCCCTAGAGTAATAATGACACTACGGGTTTGAGACTCATAAATAGCATAGTGTTTCCACATATATGGCTGACCCAAAATAACATCACATAAATCCAATGGGGAAACATCACATAATACGTCATCCTTGAAGGGATGGATGTTGTATGACAATCAATACTGATGGCTAACACAAAGATCTCATATTTGGCAAAGCCACACGATGTTGTATGGTTGTCGGTGTGGTGTTGTCGACAATCCCAACTGTTTGACGACCTTTTCTAAGATGAGGTTCTTTTGGTTTCCGCTTTCAACAATAAAATGCAGCAGGATCCCCTTCACCCATATCTATGAATGAAAAAGGAACTCCCCCTCTTCAGGATCTATTGGTTCTTCTGGTTGAATTTTTGCGGTTGCGACAATAACAATAGGGTTTTCATTGATGATATGTCTTTTCCCATTATTTTTTGAAATGGATTATGAATCAAGGTTCGACTCCTTTTCTTTGATCTTGGCCACCAATGACTATTTTGAGGACATTCATCAGTGTTGTTATAGGATATTTTTTGGAAATCACACCACTTTCTAGTGTGCTTCTTCTTCTTTCTCTTACCCTTATTTCCCTGTGTCTTGGACTAGTTTTATGAAGGCTAGTTGTTAGGGTCGTCTTTACCATACTTCGGTTGTTGAGGATTTGCAGACCCAAACTCCCGTTTTTCTAGTGCTTAACTTTTTTCTCTATTTTAACAACATATCGACAAGCAACACCGAGTGATGAGATGTCCAAAAAATCCATTTCAGTTTGTATGTATCTATGTATAGCCCCATAGTATTTTAGAATCAGATGTCTCTCAGAGTCTTTGATACCCGATTTGGTACGCAAGGTATGGAAGGTATTGGTGAACTCTGAAATTTCTTGGCCAGTATCTTGCTGCAGTGTGGTCCATCTCATGTACTTGTCGTCATAGTTTCCAACACGGTAATATTGTTCCTTAACCGCATCCACAAAAAAATCCCAAGTGGGTTCGACCCCATATATTCTAGACTCCTTTGTGGAAATTTTATCCTAGTAAGTTTCCCACCAATGTTTGAAATGGGGGAGATCCTTAAGGAGTGCAAAGGTGATATTTTCTCTATCGGAGAAATTATTAACAGAGAAATAACCTTCTAGCAAATTTAACCATTTTTCTAGGGCATCTTCATCTATCTGTCCTTCAAATATAGGAATATCAAAATTAACTTGTACCTTGAAAGGCGAGGTACCTCCAAAGTAGTCACTTGATGAAGACATGCCTCTTGTTATCAACAAGAGTTGAAGGATGTGGGAAAAATTCTCCATCATTTTGTCCCTCTGTCGCATGAGAGCTTGCTCAAGCAACATATTAATAAAATATTGTCCTCTGTCATTTTTATTTTATTCCACCATGGATGGTTTCTTGGGTGTGCAAGAGATATTTTCCTCAAAAGAGACAAGCTCGAGACCCAACTTTCTATAATCGAACCTCTTTGGTGACATGCACTGAAAAACGTTCAAGAGAAGCCTGCTCTGATACCACTTATCTGGATTATTTTCGACATGAAATGAGAGTGGAGATATAATAAATAAATGTATAGAGACATATCAGATATCCAATAATATAGCAAAGATATATCAAATATATAACCATAAACACAGAGATACAGTAATTCACAATTTCTATTAATGAGGAAAATATACAAAAATGTAAAAATACAGAGTGAAAGAATCGCTAGAATGGTGGCATCTTGTCTTTGAGAAGAGATGTGATGACTAATCACATTCACAAGAATATTATTGTTACAATGAGGATCCAAAGTCATTTTTAACATAAAAAAAATCCAAAACCCTAACCCCGGAAGATGAAAAGACAACATTTTTGTGGACCCCGTTTTGGGTAGTTTGGTGTATCAACTTCTCGGGGGTGTAAATTTGGCATACGATCTCTATTTGGGGTGAATGATATATTTTTGGAAAGGTATCAATGATAATATTCATTTTGGGGGCTCAATTAGAGTCTTTGGCTATCATTGAGGTGCTCGATCATGAAAAAATGTTTTTTAGGCCCTCAAAATGGCCCCCGAAGTTCAGGAGCCGAAAAAATGCTAAAAAAAAGTAAGTTTCCAGAAAATTGTTTTGAGCCAGTTAGAATAGGTGGGTGGCCACAGATATCCACTTGAATCATGGCACTTGTGTTATCAAAAAATATCAAAATGGGATCATCATACTCAACTTGTATATTTTTCAATGCATGTTTCATCCATAGGACATGTTACAACATGTTGCTGCTACAATGTACTCTACTTTGGTTGTGGATAATGATATTGGTGACTATTTATTTCTTATCCAGGATACAAAACACTCACCCAACTAAAAATCTTCTCCACTTGTGCTTCTTCGATCATCAATGCAATCTACCCAATTTTCATCTATGTAGGCAATACGTGATGGATCCTTCCTTTTTTGATACCATAATCGAAACGCTTATGTACCCTTGAGATATTTGAATATCCTCTTTACTGCGAAAACATGTGATTCCTTTGGTGTTGTTTGAAATCGTGCCACCTATCCAACTTCCTACATCACATTTGGTCTGGAAGCTATCACATGAGGTAAGTTGCCAATCATTGACATGTACTGCCTCTGATCTGTAGTTTTTGAATCATCATCTTTACTTACTTGCAACTGGTTTTCATAGGAGTATTGACTAGTTTGCAATCTTCCATTCCAAACCTCTTTATCATTTCTCTGATATACTTGGTCTGAGAGATAAAAATTCCTTGGTTTCTTTTACATATATGAAGCCAAAAAAAAAAACATAATTCTCCAAGTAATAACATTTCAAACTCATTCTAAATATCCTTTGAAAATTTTTGGCTCATCCTATCATCATCACTTCCCAAGATAATATAATAAACATAAACTTTAATTAAAAAAACATTGTCTTGATTTACCTTGATGTAGAGGTTCTTGTCTGCATTCCATTTCCTTAACCCTTTCTACTGTAAGTATATGTCCAATCTAAAATACCATGCTCTAGGGGCCTTTTTAAGACCATACAAGGTCTCCTTCAACTTGCAAACATAATTTTCATTCTCCGACAATTGAAATCCTTTTGGTTTCTCAATGTAGACTTCTTCCTCTAGATCCTCGTTTAGGAAGGTTGATTTCATGTTCATCTGATACACTTTAATATTCTTGGAGCATTCATAAGCCATGATCAATTTGGTTACTTCCATTCTGGCAATTGGGAAAAATGTCTTTTCAAAGTCTATACCTTCAACCTGAGTGTATCCTTTACATACCAATATTTATTTGTTCCTGGTAACTTGGCCATCTTCGTTCAATTTGTTTTTGAAGACCCACTTTGTACCGATCACATTTTTGTTCTTTGGCCTTGGAACTAGTTTGCAAGTGTCATTCTTCTCTAGCTGATCTAACTCTTCATCCATGGATTTGATCTAGAATTCATCCTTGATGGATTCTTCAAAAATGCTTGGCTCACTTGTAGATAGTAGTGTTAGGTGTAGTTGTTCTGGTGAATGTATTATTCTTCTAGTTTCAACTCATGCATCTTTATTCCCAATAATCTGACCTGATTGATGATTCTTTTGTATTCGTATTCGAGGTGTATTTAGAGGAACTTGAAGATATTGTTTTTCTTTCTCTTCTTCATCTTTCTCTTCTTCTATTTATTCTTCCTTTACTTCTTCTTAGTGAACCTTTTCCATTGAATCCTTTCCTTCTTCTTTCATCTTTCATCCACCTGTCTCATCAAATGTCACATTGATGCTTTCCACAATATTTTTGAGCCTTATATTGAAGCATTTGTATTTTTTCCTTGTGCTTGAGTACCAAACAAGTATGCCTTTGTCAACACGAGATTCAAACTTTTGTATGTTTCCATATTCTCTTTTAATGTAGCATTTTCTTCCAAAAACTCTAAAATGATTCACATTTTCTAGTTTTCCTTTCCATAGCTCATAGGGATTTTTGTCGTTGTTGTTTCTGAACATTCCTTTGTTTTGAATGTGAATTGTTGTTTGCACTTCCTGTACCAAAAATACATTTGCCAACTTCAAATACATTAACATAGATCGATCCATTTCCTATATTGTCCTATTCTTCCCTTCGATGACTCCATTTTGTTGTGGTGTCCTAGAAATGAATAATTTCCTCTTTATCCCATGCTCAGTATAGAGGTCCATAAATTCCTTTGAAGTAAACTCTCCATTTTCTGATCTGAAATATTTTATTTTCGAATTTGTTTCATTTTCAACCATCTCCTTGTACATATTGAAGTTCTCCAATGCCTCTGACTTTTTCTTGATAAAAATAACTATAGTCGTTCTTGTATAGTCATCAACTAATATAATAAAGTATTTCTCACCTTTCAACCCCTTTTTTCTAGTTGGTCCAACTAGATCAGTATGCACAATTTTCAGTGGTCTTGTTGTGGAGTATGCCTTTGATTTTAACTTGGTCTTGGTTTTCTTTCCTTATTAACAATTCTTGCATAATGTATTGTTGGCTTCATAATATGGGTAATTTCTCCACCTGCTTCCTTTCTGTTGACCTTGACAAGATTATCAAAATTTATGTGACCCATTCCTCTATGCCATAGCCAAACTTCATCTTCCTTTCCTAAGAAACACTTTTATTTTCCAATTTCATTTAGTACGTATATGTTTCTTGGAGTTATTACAGTTGTATCCACCACTTTTCCTGAATATTCTTTTCTTATCTCACATTTCTGTGAATCAAACACAATTTATTGACCTTGGTCACACATTTTTCTTACACTTAGAAGATTGTGTTTCATATCTTCCACTAGTAGAACATTTTCTTCCTTAGAATCCTTACTTCCAATCTTTACTGTGCCTCTTCCAATGATTCTAGCTCAGTTATCATTTCCAAAATAGATTGACCCATCTCTTTCCTTTTTCAATGTTAGAAACTTTTTCTTATCATCTGTCATGTGCTTTGAACAACCATTGTCAACATACTAACCATGTTTCTTGTGTTGATATTATAGAGAGAGTGTGAATTTTTCATTGTTGTACTGATTCTTCTTCCTTATCCATATTCTTTGAGGTTCCTGTCTGTAATTGTTGTTGTTTTTTTGTGGTTTTCTTGGAGAAACTTCCATTCTACAATCTTTGTCCTTGTGTACAAAGTTGTTTCATTTGTAGAATTCCACTTTAGCACTCAATGATTCAAACCTGTTGTAGCTTATGCTCTATGTTTCACTAGGCCTCCTTGAACAACCATTTCATGCATAACTTTCATGGTTGTTTATGTTCCTGTTATTTTCTCTGCAATTTACAACCTTATGTCCAAAATTGTTACATGAATAACATAGTCCAAGGAATATAGTTTGATACCTGGGAGTTGAACATCTTCTAAAAGGAGTTACTTTTTTGAATCTTTCTTCTTCTTGAGGCATTTTAATTTCTGACTACTGATGATTATGAAATATGAATCTTTTGGGTGGTGGAGTATATCTGTGATCTTCCTTGTGAAACTTCTTATCTTCTTCCTTCTCAGGAGATCCTCTGATTGTCTCTGTGTAACTTCTTGGTTTTGTTTCTTGATATGTTTTTTTGGAGCTTGAGTGATTTTTTGTCTAGTTGTATCCTATTCTAGACTTTTCATGATGTGGCCTTTGACTGCTAATAATCTCATCCAAAACATTAGATTTTTTCTGCATGTTTTTATTCTGAAGGTATTTTCTCAATGTGGCAATCGCTGCTTCCAAGTATCCAATGATCGTGTCCCTTTCTTCTAATTGTTCTTCGAGTGCTTCTTCAATTATATTGTCTTCTTCTACTTGGATTTTTAATTTAGTGAGAATATGCTCTATTTCTTCAGAGTTGGAATTCTGAACTCCCTTTTTTCTTTTTAGTTCTACCTGAAGTGACTTGTTTTTATTCTTTTCTCTTTTTATAACTTCTATGGAACTCAACAATTCTTCTTTGTAGTCAACTTCTTCCTCTTCATATTATTCTTCGAATCCTTCTTCATTGGAATATTATACTTCCATGAATAATACCCTTTCTGTATCACTATTTCTGACTTCATCTTCGTCTGATGAGGAACTGTCTTCTTTGGTGCAAAGGATTTTCTTGAAAAAATTAATTTTGGTTCTTTTTCCTTTGTGTATTTGTTTCCTTTTAGATTGATCTTCTTCATTTATTTTCTTTTTATTATAGGGACATTTATTATCAAAATGACCAATACCATCACAATTAAAAAAAATCAATGGAATCTTACCTTTATATTTGTTGATTCCCTTTTTCAGCCTTCTGATGAAGTTGGCTACTTCTTCATCATCTTTTGAAACATCACTACTGCTACTATCTGAATTTTTAGTTTACTTGTTATTTTTCTTTGTCTTCTTATATTCCTTGAATGTTTCTTCCTTTGTAACCATATTGTCTTGTTCTATCCTCATCTCATAAGCTGTGAGTGTCCTATGCAACTCATCAATGGTCATTGTAGCTAGGTCGACTCTCTCCTCTAGTGTTGAAATATTTGAATCAAATCTCATTCGTAGGGATCTCAATACCCTTTTGAAAACAACTGAATCCTTTATCTCATCTCCTAGTCCTTTGATACTATTTACTACTTCATCAACTCTTTGAAAGTAGGCTTCTATGTCTTGATCTTCATTCATCTTCAATTGTTCAAACTTTTCTATGAAAATTTGAAGTCTAGCTTCTTTGACTTTCTCATCTCCTTTGTATATATTATTCAGTTTGTCCCATATTTCTTTCGTGTAATTACAATGCATAAATTTGGTGTATATTTATTTAGTTAGACCATTCAAGAGTGCACTTGTGGCTCTTGAATTATTTTCTTCAAGTTTCTTTCCATCTTTATCTGTTGGAGGAGTGTCTGGTGTTTTGTATCCGTCTACTATTGATAAAAAAAAATCAAATCCTAGTTCCTGTATGTGTGTCTTCATTCTTCTTCTCTAGAAGGCATAATATTCCCCATAAAAATATGGTATCCCAATCTTAGAGTAATCCATAATCTCCTTCCAGTGGTTAAACTGCCTTTTGAATGACTCATGCTGATTCAAATCATTGGATTACTAAGAGGAGGGGATGACTCATTAATAGTGATTTTTAATACTTTTTAACCACAATGTATATAAGTGTTGTTAAAATTATGATAAACTTACCAATATCATTCAACAAGTGCATAATAAATAAGCCATGAACAATGATAAATCATACACATACACAGTACACTAGTATTTTTACATGGAAACCCAATGTGGGAGAATAAAACCACAGAATGATTTTTCTTATATGTCTTTAAGAAGTACATTCATTGGAAGCACCAACTTCCTTTTTTCTCTAGTTGCAACTGGAAGGAGGATCCAACCCCCTATATTTTCAGTCTATAACCAGAGGGAATATCCAACTCCTCAATTCTTTGGCTCCAACCAGAAGGAGGATACAACCCCCTATATTCTCTGGCTACAACTGGAAGGTGTCTACAACCACCTATCCTTGCCCCATCCAACCACCCTGAAGTATAAATTCCAAATTTATAAAACCTTTCACTGTCACTAAATAAACTCTACCACTGTCATAACTTTCACTAAAATCATGTCACAACCTGTACCAATATTCTTCAAAAATTTCCTGCAGATTCGCGGCCTATCTATTCTACAACACATGAATGTTTTCTCATTTTCTGACTACAACTCGTGGACTAGCAAAAATATTTTCTATTATTAATAATATTATTTCTTTCAATCTATCTGTCTCATTGTCTCAGTCTCGATCACTTTCTGATCTCTCTGTATCTACTCACAAACTGGTTGATCTAATAGAAAATATTACTCATCCAATATCCAAGTAGATCTAACACAACCATGTACTAGGTTCATACATATGTCTCACTGAACTTGTGTGATACAAGAAACCCTTACATTAACCATACATAAAACCCTTACTATTATGTAATAACAACCTGTATTGATAGCAATAGGTTTCAACTATAAACCCTCAACCATGCTCCAAATAACACAAGATATATCTTAACAATATTTCCAATGAAGTATACCCACAACAACCAACCAATATAGTAGCATTGTATCCAAGTATGTCTGTCTTATAAAAAATATACCATATAATGAATAGTCCCTCAATGGAAAAATCTCAATCTCCCATGGCCATACCCCAAGAATTCACCGAAGACCTACTTAAGATAAGCATATAACATACCTTTTTTAATTGTATATAGCTCTGTTATACCTTCTCATTATTAGACCTTCCTATAGCCTTTTCTCATCTTTGCAACTTGTCACTGATAGATCTGATCTTCCTTTTATTCAGCCTTGGAAGCATATACACGCTCTGTCTTCAGTAAACTCATGGGTATATGTGATTTGTCCCACTGTGGCCCAGGGATGTTCGTGTCCTTCTAGTACTACAACCTACGTATATCTTCAGTAAAACCCTAGTTCAATACCCATAGTCTCGACCCTTCGAACCTACAACTTATCTCATCATTGCTTTAGACTCACTGATTTAGATTTTTCAATGATACTTTCCCATAACATTTCACAAAAGAGATATTCAATGTGCTAAATTAGGTGCTAATGGGAGACCCTTGCTCTCTTATTTATACTCTCCAAGTAGATTCTTTTAGGGGTTATCTTTTATCTTTTTTAACCAACTTCCCTCTTTTAGGGATAACCCACTTTCAACTACTTTACCCACTTGCAACCACTTTACCATAAATATTAAACTCACTACTTCTTGTTGCAACTAATTATTTTTAATTATTTTCTTATTACAACAACTTTACCCATGATTAACTCCTAGTTGCAACCACTTTGACTAGTAAACTTCTTCTAGGAGCTTCTAGAATACTTGACTTCTTTGACTTTCTAGGGGCTTCTAGATAAATCATGAGGGTTATCCAACTTCACTAATCCATATCCCTTCAACCTCGAGGAACTACGTGATGTACCACATATCCCCGGAAACAACATGAGATATAATATCCTTCTCTGTTAGTCTTTCTTTCAAATTTACCAATCTTAATTATATTGTTCCTCAAACAAACATGGGTCCATTATCCACACTTATGGGGATACCAAAATTTTCTACTGAAATTGCTTCAAGGTTTGACATCAATGACAACCAAACCAATTAATCAACAATAAAAAAATTCTGATCATCGAAGCTACTAGCCTCAAATGCTTCCAAATGTGATTCGATTGTCTAAAAAAATGATGGGTTTCCCTTCGACTAAGACCTTTAGTTTGAATATCGATTTTTTTTCTTTCAAATATACAAAATAAACTAGAGAAGGGATTTGAAAACTTAATATTGCTTGAGTCATATTCCTTAGTTTCTTTTTCTCCTTGGTAAGATTTACTATATTTTCATTTAATTTAGGGAGTCTCTTTCGATCTTCTTTCCAACAATCCCACCTGACTCTTTCAACAACGTAAAATTCATATAGCTGATCCATTTGAGTTTTGATTGTACGCTTATACATTTTCAATGGGACTAATCCATGGTCAACAGATTTTTTTGATTTTTTCCACTTAACAACTTCTTTTGTTATTCTGATAACTTCAAGAAAACTGGCATCCTCTACCTTTGTTTGTATCCTAATTGACTGGATAGTAGGAAAAAACTTTTTTTTAGGTTGTTTACATGATTGATTAGCCTCTTGGATAGTAGTTGATTTACCAATAAGCTTCATAGTTAGGGATTATTCTATAGTCATTATTGGGTCAACCTCCATCCAATCTACAAGATCACTAGCAAAATAAACAAGTTCATCTAGGATCTTTGTGTAGATTTGAGTAATTATTTTATCCTTTGGATTCATGACTATTTCCATAATTTCATTGAAGAGTTCTATGGAAATTTCCAAGTCATTTTTAGCAACTGGTTTGGTAGCAATTTCATCAACTAATTCCCTAGCAGGATTAGTCATAACGGGATATACAACAAAAAAATATATATTCTTCAAGATTTTGTATATAATTAGTAGTATCATTGTTAAGGTCCTAACCCGCACATAGGTAGATCAATGTATTCGAATGTAATAAAGTTCAATATTAATAAGGCATTTCAATAAAATAGAATAAGGCGGATGTAAGAAGACCTAATAGAAGCTTCTTCTTCTAGAAGGATCTTCCTCTAGATGCTTCTCTTAATAGACATATTTAGTATAAATAAGGGTCAAGGGTATGAGAACCATAGCTTGGAGATTATTGTAACAGAGCGCTGCTCGATTGGAGGTTGCCCCCTCGAAGAGGCCTGTGAACATTTCTTTCTGAATCAAAGTGTTATTTCTATTGCTATTGTTATATCTTTTATGTATTGTGAAGATTATGATGGATATTTTACTATTATTTTGCCATTTCTAGCAATTTATTTATGTTCTGCATATTTAATATATCTGGTATCTTGCAAGTGGCATCAGAGCACTTTCCTTGGCAGAAATTGTGGATATTTTTTTTTCAGCGTAGAGACGTATTTCGGCATCTTTAAGCCACAGAGATCTGTCGTTACACACATAAACCAGCGGTTGAGGGATTCATACACATAGGAAATACAAGTGTTTCTTAAGCGCACATTTGTTGGCCACCCTTGTAACTCCCGTTGGTACCCCTTCGAGTGGTAGCGCATCAAACAACACCTATGTATGGATCGGCCTAGATATCCTGAAGCCCTCTTTAGATAAGCCTATTGACCACTGGACTGCTATAGTGTCACCGAGAACAACACTCGGGAAGATACTCTCAAGTACCTGGGTAGTTAGGTAGTACAGCTAAGGGTATGGTCTATCCTCCTTAGTTAGTGCCCTGAGATATTGAGCCAAGTACTACTGTTGGACCCCTCATGTATATCAGAGAGCTATAGCACAGGGCAAACCCTTGTCTATAGAACCCTTGAATACCTAACCCTTGGGGAACATAAACATAAACATAAACAAATTAAACCGGTGAGATATATTACCACGCATATCTGTTCGGGTTGCTAAGTAAATACACATTTCTCTCTGGTTCAGAATTTGGGAATTTCAGCACTGCAACATTCTTCAGAACAAAGTATAACCCCGCAGCTAGAATTTTTTTCACCATTATTTGAGACCTATTCTAGTATATTCATCTCTTCTCCCTTATCACATTCATCCATATCATTTTTCTACAAAAATTTCTGACCCGGCCCGCTCCCATTTCAATTCACCCATTAACGAGTTATTAAGCCTGAAATACTGGAGAAATTTCTTTCTTGCAATGTCTTTACTGGAGAGGAGAGGAAAATATTATTATACCCATATAGGGCGGGCGATGCTAAAGCATTATTACATATATAATACATTGTCGAAGGATTTACCTCCCCAGAAAGGCCAACATATAAAGGGATCAGGACCAACACTTACTGCCTAGGGGCTGGGTTGACCCCAAAAGACTTTCCAGTTGAACACTCCGTAATAGGGAGGGTTGGTTATAAGCCCTAAATCCCTCACTACACTAAACTAATAGATAGATGTGCTTCGCCTCCTCCTTCTTCATTCGGTTGCCGGCTATGTTGTCGGCTGCCGAACCTTGGAACAACCAAATAGACATCTCTTTATGTTACACTTCGCTAATGAACTACCCCCTCCCCATCCCGCTGCCTCGCANCCTCCCATTTCAGAACCTTCCCATCCATTACAATGAATAGGGTATTATGAAGGCGGATATCTCTGTGGCCTGCAGAGTCATGCTGGTGGATGAAGTGGTACGCCCATACCCGTAGACAAGAAATAGAGTCTCACTTCAACACCTTACAATCTGGTTTCCTCGAGACCCAACAAGAAGTGAAAAAACTTAGTGCTACTATTGCCTCCCGTGATGCATTAATAAATGCATCCGTAAATGTAGCCATGCAGTCCACAATGGCGGAAGTCAAACACGAACTGACCACTCAGATTGAATCTGTCTTTGCATCACTTTGCACCAAACTCAAGATCCCTACCACTGACTCTTTTCCCGATGCACATAAAAAGACTGAAGGTGAAACTTCTTCACATTCCTTTCAACCTCATCACTTTCAACGGGACATACACCTCCCGCGGGTGGATGTAACCAAATTTCATGGCTCGGACCCCACTGGTTGGGTCACCCAAATGGAACATTATTTCTCTCTCTACAACATTACAGATGACTTGGCCAAACTCCGGTATGGTGTTCTCCATCTAGATCAAGA
>ML778909.1:176285-187830 GCA_009831015.1 Picea engelmannii | reverse complement strand
GAACATTATTTCTCTCTCTACAACATTACAGATGACTTGGCCAAACTCCGGTATGGTGTTCTCCATCTAGATCAAGAACGTTGGCAATGGTGGCAATGGAGAAAAACTTCTCGTCAAGGGTATATTACTTGGACCCAATTTGTGGCTGAGCTTTATGAACGCTTTGACACTGACACCAACCATTTGGTCCGTTTGACAAAATTGAAGCAATCAGGCACAGTAGAAGACTTCATAGCTGCATTTGAGTGACTGGATTTTCGAATAGAGGGCATGACTGATGCTTTCTTTCGAGAGTGTTTTATTAGTGGCCTCAAGGAGGATATTCGAGCCCATGTACTCATGGCTTGGCCTACGACTTGGGTGGAGGCTACCAAAAAAGATAAAGAAGCACAACAAATTGTTTCCTCTCAAAACTGTAAGCCTTCCTTTATCCCTCGCCCTAAACCAGTAAACCCCACTACTCCCTCCGCCCCATTAAAAATCCAAAAATTGACCAGGGATGAAATGGATGAACGCCAACTCAAAGGCCTCTATTATAATTGTGATGACAAATATTTCCCAGGCCACAAATGTAAGGAACAAAACCTTTTTATGGCCACCTCTGAGGATATTCCGGAAGAGGATGTTGACACTCCCCTTATGCCCGAGTCACCAGAAATCACTGACATAAATCCTCCCTCCGACCCTCCCAAAGTGGAACCGATCATTTCCCTCAATGCTCTCACTGGCTTCTCTGCCCCCCAAACCCTCAAGTTAATCGGTTACATCAACCACCGAAAGTTCATCATTCTGGTTGATAGTGGCAACACCCACAATTTTATTCATTGCCGCATTTCCCAAGAAACCCATTGCTACATCCATGATGTCAACAATTTCCAAATCATGATTGCCAATGGTGGTTCTATGAAATGTGGCCGGTGCTGTGAATATGTGCGTCTCCAAATCAGTGACTACCACCTAAAATCCCATATGTTTGCTATTGACATGGGCGGTTGCGACATTGTGTTGGGTGCAGACTGGATCAGGACTTTGGGTCCCATTCTCATGGATTTTCAAAACTTAACCATGCAATTCGACCAAGGAGGCCACCAATATAAATTTCAAGGCATCACTGTTGGTTCACCTGAGGTCATCAGTTCTCATCGCATGGAAAAACTGCTCAAAAAAGTCATTCTGGTGTCATTTCCCAACTCCACGCCATATAAGCCACAGATACCCCACCAGTTCCCCAAGACCTCCAAGCCCTCCTTTCTAAACATCAAATGGTATTTTTCACTCCCCAAGGACTCCCTCCTTCCTGTTGTGTCCATGATCATTCCATTCCCCTTGTCCCAGGAAGCCTTCCCCCCAATATACGTCCATATCGCCACCCCTTTGCACAAAAAAATGAAATTGAAAAAATGGTCCAGGAACTCCTTATTGCCGGTGTCATCCATCCTAGTACGAGCCCTTACTCCTCTCCGGTTGTCATGGTACTGAAGAAAGAAGGTTCTTGGAGAATGTGTCCTGACTTTCATGCTCTCAACAAACTAACCATCAAAGACAAATTTCCCATTCCTATCATTGATGACCTCCTAGATGAATTGAGTGGCGCCCAATTCTTTACCAAACTTGATCTTCGCTCGGGCTATCACCAGATACGTATGAAATAGGCCAACATTCCCAAGACCGCCTTTCGCACTCATGAGGGCCACTATGAGTTTTTGTTCATGCCATTTGGTTTGTGTAATGCCCCCTCCACCTTCCAAAGCCTCATGAACCATGTCTTCCACCCTTTTCTTCGTCATTTTGTCTTAGTTTTCTTTGATGATATCCTCATCTATAGAAAAACCTGGACAGACCATCTTACTCATGTGGATCAAGTTCTTCGCCTACTCTCTCAGCACCAACTTTTCTTGAAACAGTCCAAATGTGCTTTTGGTGCCTCAGAAGTAGAATACTTGGGTCATCTGGTGGGAAAGGATGGCATCAGGGTGGACCCAAAAAAGATTGAAGCAATGCAAGACTGGCTGCACCCAAAGACTCTCAAAATATTGCGTGGATTTTTGGGCCTCACAGGGTATTATTGCAAGTTCGTTAAGAACTACGGAAAGATTGCAGCACCTCTCACGACTCTCCTAAAAAAGAACTCTTTCACTTGGACTCCAACAACTACTTTTCAAACCTTGAAGACGACCATGTGCACCACTCTATTTCAGGCCCTTCCCGACTTCACAAAGACCTTTATGTTGTAATGTGATGCCTCAGGGAAAGGAATTGGCGCTGCCCTTATGCAAGAGGGTCGACCTTTGGCCTTCACTAGAAAGAAATTATCTAAAAAGAATCTGGGCAAACCCATTTATGAAAAAGAAATGTTGGCGATTCTACATGCCGTTGAGTTGTGGCATCCGTATCTCTTGGGGCAACGCTTCCAAATTAAGACAGACCATCAAAGCCTCAAGTACTTTCTGGAACAATGAATTTCCTCCTAGGAACAACAAAAATGGGTGACTAAGCTCTTTGGATATGATTATGAGATCATTTACAAGAAGGGAAAAGACAATGTTGTGGTGGATGCACTGTCCCAGAAATATGAAGATGAAGGATCCCTTTTTTCTCTTTCCTTCATTGCACCCAATTGGCTCCAAGCTGTGTGCCAGGAATGGCTTCAAGATCGCAAAAGTTTGCATCTAATCCAACAACTGTAGAACAAGGCTCCAGCTCCCCTAGGGTACTCCTAGCTCCAGGATGAGCTTCGATACAAAGGCCGCTTGTATTTAAGTAAAAGATCCAAGCTCAAATCCATGGTGCTTTCTAAGCTTCATGCTACACCCACAACGGGGCACTTGGGGTTCACCAAAACATATGACTGAGTCAAACATTCTTTTTTCTGGGATGGTATGAAACAGGACATCTGTAAGTTTGTCGTTGAATGTGAGGTGTGTCAACGCAACAAGGGAGAAACAGTCGAATCTCCAGGCACCATCCAAACGCTTTTGATTCCCCCTGCTATTTGGAAGGATATCTCTATGGACTTTATTACAGGCTTACCCAAATCGGGGAATAAATCAGTCATAATGGTGGTGGTGGATCACCTTTCCAGGTATGCTCATTTTTGTGCTCTTCCCCACCCATTTACTGCATCCACGGTGGCTCAAAGTTTCATGGACCAGGTCTTTAAGCTTCATGGCATGTTGCACTCTATTGTTTCCAATCGAGACCCAACTTTCACAAGCAATTTTTGGCAAGAGTTGTTTAAGCTACAAGGCACACAATTGCATCTAAGCTCAGCTTATCATCCCCAAACGGATGGTCAAATGGAGGTTGTCAACAAGTGTTTGGAAACATATCTGAGGTGCTTTGCCTCTGAAAAACAACACCAATGGGCTCAATCGTTACCCCTCATCGAATGGTTGTACAACACTACATACCATACAGCCACTCGCATGACTTCTTTTGAAGCGGTATATGGACATAAGCCACCTTCAGTTCTCTCATACTTATCGGGTACCTTGAAGGTCCAGGCGGTTGACCAAACACTTACAGTCTGAGAGGATATCCTTCATACCCTTAAAGAGAACTTGGTCATGGCACATAATAGAATGAAGCAGCAAGCAGATCAAGGTCTCTCTGAACGTCAATTTGCAGAAGGGGATCAGGTGTTTCTGAGACTGCAACCATATAAGCAAACTTCCCTCAAGGTTGAGCATTGTCAGAAGCTAGCACCCAAATTTTATGGCCCTTACACAGTTCTCAAGTGTGTGGGACAAGTCGCATATCAGTTAGCTCTGCCCAGTCAGTCGAAGATACATCCTGGTTTTCATGTTTCATGCTTGAAGAAGGTGATTGGAACCAGGTGCCAAATTCAAACCAACCTTCTAGAGTTAGCTGAAGAAGGATTTATTTGGCTACAGCCAGAAGCAGTTTTGGACCAGTGTGAGCGTCACCTACATCAGAGAACCATCAAGGAAGTGCTAGTATGATGGAAAGATATGACTCCAGCATATGCCACTTAGGAACCAGCTACCATTCTGTAGCAGTTTCCACATCTCAAGCCTTGAGGAAAAGGCTGTTTTTAAGGGGGCGGACATGTTAAGGTCCTAACTCGCACATAGGTAGATCAATGTATTTGGATGTAATAAAGGTCAATATTAATAAAGGTCAATATTAATAAGACCTAATACAATCTTCTACTTTTAGAAGGATCTTCCTCTAGATGCTTCTCTTAATAGACATATTTAGTATAAATAAGGGTTGAGGGTATGAGAACCCTAGCTTGGAGATTATTGTAACAGAGCACTTCTCGATTGGAGGTTTCCCCCTCGAAGAGGTCTGTGAACATTGCTTTCTGAATCAAAGTGCTATTTCTATTGCTATTGTTATATCTTTTGTGTATTGTGAAGATTATGCTAGATATTTTACTGTTATTCTGCCATTTCTAGCAATTTATTTATGTTCTGCATATTTTATATATCTGGTATCTTGCAATCATTCTATTCAATGTGTGTGGGATCAATAACAACGTCTTTAAAAATATGTGCGGGTCAATAGAAACATATTCCACATTTTCAACAATATTATCAGGACCAGAATCAGGAACATGTAATCCAAGACTTATGTCCATAACAATTTATTCATCATGCTTAATATTATTAGTATGTCGAGTATCTATAACATTGATAGATTCTTTAGCTAATTTCATATCACTAGACTCGTGCATAATGCTCGTAGAAATTTTATGAAAAGAAAGAGTAGGATCCAAAGGATTAGTAGCTAGCATTTGGGGTCACCTCCATGCAAAGTAGAAGGTGACCATACAAATTTCTCAAGGGAATAAACTAATGTATCTAACATAGCCTTTGGATTGTATTGTTGATAAAATATAGAGCACAAGAAAGACAAGAGACAAAAAGTTTGGTGAAAAAGGCTTCAAGCCATAATAACTCACTCATTTGTATTCATTTCAATGATAAAAATATATAATACATGATTGAAGCCACCTCAATTTATCTCACATCGACACCTCATTGGGAGATAAGGTAGGACAAGGCAAAGTAGGAATCTAGAAACACACTTAGGATAAAAACTATATCCTTAAATGTGAGATACATTAGGTGGTATACTAGGACTTCATGATTGTATAAGAGTCAAAAGATAATATTTACCCCCTTAATCATAAGTCCAAACAATAATACCAAAACTACAACATAAATTTGTATCATCTCCAAGTATTCATGTTGAAACTCCTGAGCTAAGACTTGATGAAGAACTACCTAAAAAACTGCCAAATCATGATTCTGGAAAATATGGAAAATGTTGTCAGGTTAATTTAATTGCATAAAAAGTACACTTATCATGTCAATCCAAGGTCAGTAGACTTATGAGGAACAATCATTGTATGTGAGAGGACTAGCTTCAAAATACAGACTAAGAAGGAAATTCAATCTTGAAAGCAATCATCAACTAATATAGGAAGTGCAGTCTAACCTACTCTTTAAATCTTCAAATAAAATATAATTTTTTCAACCTTAGGTTATCATTGTTCCACTTGTAGAAAATCAAGGTACAAAGTAAAATATGTCATTACTCTGTCAACTAATGAGGTTAGAGGTTTTGAAAGAAGGTTCTAACACATATGAAAAATGAACAGACTTGAATTAAATTTAATTCCTTAAAAAATAAATGTCATCTATACTTAAACTAGTGCAATGTAAATCAAAATTCTAATTAATCAATCCAACAAAAAGTTAACTAATCTTCTCAACCTGGAATACAAAATCTTACACATGTATAATATCAAGTTGTGAGGTGAAATATGCCTTGAAAAAGGCCCACATAACATTGTTGTTTTCATTGATGTAGGTTATTGGTTAAAGAAGAGATTATAATCACACAAGCACACAACTCACTCAGAACTGATTATTTGATCAAGTATCCATTAGTGTCTCATGGGTAGAAGGCTTAGGTTGTAGTGTCTTTATCCTACTCCATTGGGTGGCTTAAATATTTGCAACAATACTTCGTTGACTTTGTTAGTACCAATTTTAACCCCTATCATAAATGTGCACATTGATCGAGATTATAAGGATGATATTGGGAAAAATATAAGTTGAAGGTGAGTTTATAGAGCTCTTGGACCGAAAGATCTAGCACATTGTCAAGTTCCCTAGAGAAATCAACATAAAAATGATTCCCTAAGGGCCCAAGGCTAAGTTTCAAGAACCTAGGTGCTTATCGGGAGCTAAAAGTAGGGCTAATTGCACTCTTGAAAGGCTTAAGCCCCTTCTGGATAAAGGCCATATCATGAGATCAGGGTCTAAGAACCAAGTGCTATTAGATATGTGGGCCCGATCATTCGACAGTTTCAAGTGAGCTAGATATACAATGGGTGATCATTGTCACATCGATAATTTGCAAGGTAGATAAAACACATAAGGGCTGCAACAACAATTTTAAGAGCCACGTGTTGAGATTTTAGTGGTGTCACCTGACAAGAGCACAGATGGTAAAACCACTCCTCTTGGGTTGCGACAGTGGTATTCCAATTTTTTGTAGCTACTTGTCAACCCAATCAGTTCACACATGTCCCCTCATTCAACGACACATGGGGCCGATGCAACGGTTCACCTGGGACACCTGGAAGGATCAATGATATCATAGCATGCCAACAGGGCACCCTTCAGAGGCAGTCCAATATTTGCACCAGTACATAGAGGTCCCATTGGAGACTCTGAACAACATATCAAACTCAACTACATGTAGGTTGATCCTAGATCCACCTAAGCACTGACATAGACTAATATGAATCTCCCACGTGTTTGTGGGATCATGATGATGTCAGTATGCCATCACTCAAAATTTCATGCCTCCTCCCAAACTTTCAAAATAAATTATCCATTGGGAAGATGATGCGTGTTTATAAAAAGACACAAGGTAGAATATTAAAAAAGGGTGAGGGATATAATGATGACACACCAAATCAATTAGGAATAAGATAGTATAAAACAAGAATTTTATCCTCCTGTCTAACTCCTTTCACCAATCATCATATTGTTACCTACAACTGATAGAGGACAATAATCATTGCTCACACACACACACACACACACACACACACACACACACACACACACACACACACACACACACACACACACACACACACACACAAGCCACATATCTCAAAATATCACATTGGGTGTAGTGAATCATTTTGCTCCATCAACTATATCCATAAGCACATGCCGATCTCTTATAATAGAAAACCAAAAGATCAGAAGAAACCAATATATGAGTGATTTAGCTTTTGAATGTAAATTACTTAGAAGCCATGTGTCATAGAAGATGACTCACATGCTTAGTCTCTCCCATTAGGATAGAGATATCATCCATCCTAGCTATAAATGTCTGGAGAGTGTGTTTTTCACTTCATGAAGGAGGGAATGTCCTTCTTTGGTATCATTATATCATATCTGAGAGCTGAGGAACATCCGATAATCCACCCTAAAGTGCAACTTCCAATCTGACCAGTGCATTGGAAAATATTGAGGCATAATATTCCAAGGATTGGTCAATTGTGCTATGTTTCATTGGTTGTTGTCAACATAGAAGAAACAACTAACCTTCTCTCCCACTTATCAAGGTAAAAAATAGTCAGTGCACCATTGGGAATCAATTAATCCACTCATGAAGATCTAGACAAAAGCTCAATTGGAAAAAAATAACACTCCTCTAGAAAACTCAACAAGTCAACTTTGGGGGTAAAAATTGTTTTTACTAGGTAAAATCAGTTGGAAAACCTGAAGCGATATCAAGAAATTGAAAAAGATGTATCCAATTTCAAGAAGTAATATTGGTCTAAATAAATGGTTTTCTCGTGAATGAAGACATCTATAAAGAAAGATGAAGAGATCATTCTCAAGGTTGACACTTTGGGGAATTTAAGAGTTTATTACAATCAGAGATGTTTGATCACAACCCTCAAGAACAATCAAATAGTAAAGGCAATAGGATTCATGCGAATCATTCCCCGTGTTATGTTTTAGTCTATAATTATTGTTTTCTTTCATGTGCTCTTGTAAAATACACCCCTTTCATTTGTCTTCTTGTATCAGATCCCCATTAATAAAATATCAAGCAACATGTTATACAACATATTCAACATAACTGTGTGGTGTATGGCTATGGCATATAAGTCATTTCCTCTTAAAAAATGACCAATATCTTGTCATTTCTTCATATGTTTGAATGATATACAGAGGGTACCTCCATGTATTTAAATATATGAAGATTTTTATTATTTGCAACATGTTTTAATGATCTATTGTATGTGTTAGAACTGTTGAATTCTTAATTGCTCAACACATTATTCCAATTCCATAAGCTATGAGATTCATTCTTTATAGTGCCTCGTATGTTTATCTTGTTGTTCTTTAAATTCACCACTTCACTCATATTTTAAATTTGAATGTATGAAACACTCATCGACATATAGCTCTGGGAGATAAGATTTTTTATTATATGAGATGAGAATGTTTGAGGGTCGAGAGTTTTAAATAGAGAGAGAGAGAGAGAGAGAACCTTACGCAATTTTGCGTAATTTTCTTTGAGTGCAAGCATGGATTTAAGATTCACTCTGAGTCTTATCCCCTAGGTGCCTCAACATCATTACAACAACATCCTGGAACATCTCGAGGGATAACAAACTCCTCAATCCTTACTCCCATCAACAAAATCATTTTTTAGTGTTTAAAAATAAATAAAACCTTCATAAAAATGGGACTAATGCTACAACAAATAAACTATTATAACCATAAATTAAAACAATGAAAAATAAAAAGTGAATTAAATATTATGAACAATGAACCATTAGAAAAAGATAAATACAATGATTAGAATATAAAAAAGAGCTATTAATGGGTATAAATAGTTGATACTTAAAATAAAATGAAAATGAAATAAGAGAGTATATACCAATAATAAAACTACAACAAATGTGCATAGAAAACAAGGATGCACAGGATGAAGAATGGGGGCCCTCCAAGCCTCAAAATGTACATTCAGGGACTATCAACTGAAATAACTCAGTATGGTTTCATGTATTAATGAAATAAGATGGTACAAAGATCTAGTGAGTCTCTTAAAAACCAATAGCTTCAATGAAATTCAAAACTAGAAATCTGATTCTATCTCCCAAAGTCTTCATATGTTTATGTGTATATATACATCATGAAATGAAACTAAAATACTATTGATCCTATACCCAGCTATATAAATCTTATATTATCCATCTATTCATCTCGAATCCATCCTTTGGAGTGCCAAAAATCATGCAAAATCACGCGTGGTTGAGATCTGGCTGATTTTTCTGCTAAAACAAGGTATTTTTTAGCAAAGTGGGCGCGTTGACCGACATGTTTCTGATTTGATTTACTATGCTCAGAAGGACACGTTCCATGCCATGAAGGCAAGGAACAAAACCCAAGTCTTCATTTCTCCCAACTCATCCTACACATATCTCGATGAACAAGAAATTACAAGAACTGAATTTTTCTGGTAAAACTGATAAAATGCAAATTTAGCTATTTTAAGATGTTGATTTAAGACAATTAAAAACAAAATAAATATTTACCTTAATGTTCCTTGGAGAGTGTTTATTATTCTAGGATAGATGGTAAATATGGAAAAAATGAAGATATAAGGTCAAAAAGTTGCTAAGTTTAGAGGCTTTTATCTCGCAAAACAAAGTACTGACATTTTCCCCAAGATTCATTATTTTGCTTGACCTCAAGTAAATCAAAATATGAAAAAAAATTGTTACTTCCTTCTTTATAGGTGACACTTGCTTCTCTAAGTAAGAGATCCACATTATATGTGGAGATCTTCTTAGCTCTCTTCTGTTGTTGTCTTGTATCATTTACCTCTATCTTTTTTGCTTATGGATTCTCATGCTTCCTTAATTTGTACCTTTTTTAAGACTAGCTCGTTGTTTGATTTTGCCCCCGAATGAGCTCTTGATTAACTTCTTTGAGGATTTTGATTTCTTATTTTAATTGTTCATTCTCATCCCTGATCTTGTAATGACCCCTTTGTTACGACTACAAGTGAAGAAGAAGTGCAAATTTTTATTTTTATTTTTATTGTTTTTAGGGCAAGAAGGCGATGACGGATACATCGCAACAAATATTTGTGGTGCTTTCTTCTGTACATGAAAGGTGTGGACGGTTATGCATTTAAAATTTAGGAAAAAGACTAAGATTTATTCAGATACTCTGACAATATTTGTTTGTTCTCTCAAAAAGTTGAAGTACGATTCAACTGGTTTTACAGGCACACATTATTATAATGTGTAATGTAATGTGTCACCCAATCTGTGGTTGATCGTAAATCAAACTCAACAACAAAATTCAAGGTAGATTGTTCGCACTTATATTGGCAGTTATTTTAAGATAATAATTGAAATGATTAAAAAAAAGAAGCATTGCAGTAGATAAAATGCCCATGGAAGAAGGTAAGGAAACGCCCCAGCAGATCTAAAATGCCCACCAAAAATCAACGCACACAGTAGATATAAAACACCTGATGACTATAAAAACTCCCTAGAAATGTTATACAGTACCCATAAACCTAAAACGAAATTACCAGAACCCTAAGTCTGTACCAAACACAAAAAAAAAAGAAATGATTTTTCAAAACGAAATGGCTGTACCTTCATAGCCATATTTACACGACCCCAGTCAGCAATGAACGCCCCCAACCAAATGTAAAATGCCCATGGTAGAAGGAAAAATGAATCTGGGTTGTAAGGTAAAAAGGCAATGAATGCAAACGCCCAAGAAGATTTATACGCCCAGGGACCCAAGTACAATAACCATAAACCCCAAGCAAAATTGCCAGAACCCTAAAACGGTGCCAAAAACGCAAAACCATAAACTGCCCTGCTAACATTCTTACAGCATAAAAAGGGGTCGATTCTTGAGGTTCATTGAAACCATTCTAAACTAATCTCCATCACAAAACTAAAGCATTCATCCAAATAAAAAACACAGCCATCTAAGTTTTCAGACGTAAACATAGACTAGCATTCAACCAAAAATAAAAACATACCTTGGCCTATTCGCTCGCTCCGGATGGCGTTCGCGTGCTCCTTGATGCTCCCACTCTCCGAACGTAGAGGACTCACCAGTACCTCCCAACCAAATGCTAGGGGTACTCTGCTGCCCCCTCAGCCCCCCGAGCCGCAAAGGGGCAACACACAATCCAAATAGTAGCCTAGCTTCCCAACTTGCCTCCAAGGCTGAGCTACCACTCTAACACAACTGAGAAAATCTCCAACTCCTCACAAGCAATCAATCCAGTTGCAATTTTGGCAGCATAACAATACCTCATAACAGCCCCCTTCTTTTCCCCCATCCCCTTTCTTTTATCCTCTTTTTTTTTCCCTCCATCACATTTTGTTTTAGGTTTTTCCTCCAAAAACCCTAAATCATATTTCTTTTAAGTCCCCCCCCCCTTTATTTTATTTTTTTATTTTTTTTGAAAACTCAAAAAGGTAAATGCGTTAAGC
>ML778909.1:119340-139042 GCA_009831015.1 Picea engelmannii | reverse complement strand
GCCACGTTAGGCAGGGCCCGAAATGGGAAAAAAACTTGTTCGGACGCCCCCCCCACTGTTAAAGGTAGAATGGTCGGGGGGGTCTGAGTGGCAGCAAGGACCGTTGATCTGGAGAGGTAGGCCACTGGCGATGGAGATCAGCATGGTGGTTAATGAAGGACAAGTGTCGGGCGGTGAGAGGAGTGAGAGTAGTGAGTGGGATGAGTGGAAGTGACGTGGAGGTAACATGGTGATCCGATGTCATTCGAGCACATGATTTCAAAAGTTGTTGAGGGTGGTTTGGGTCTAGACCGCCTTTGGGCCCACAATCCACCACAAGATGCCATGTACCCTTCCAAAAATACCATGGTTCCAATTGCGGGACTGCTTAGGAAAATTAACGCTTGAGAAGTTTACGTCCCCGCAAGGAAACGTGATCGTCGATATGATGATGATCTGTGATTCTGGTGATATTTACCTACTTCAAGGATCGACGGTTCTCATTGGACTTGGATCAATGGTCCAGATTCACTTTGGAATTTCGGGCTTTGGGTGTTTCAAATGTGAAACATGAAAAATATCCCAGAGGAAAATCTTCGAAGTGAATGATCTGTCCCCATGTGTAACCTCTGATGGATGGTCTAGATTTACTTCAGGACTTCAAATGACTCTCGGTGTTAAACTCCGTGCGATTCTGCACCCCTGAATGGGCGACAGTCGTTGATATGATTTGCTTGGTGAATCTTTACCGTTAGAAATTTCCCTGTTCATTTCGGCAATCCTGGCAAAAAAATGACCATTCTGAATGGTTGCGTTTGTCCATGGGCGTTTACTTTGTATATAAAAGGCTTGGTTGACCTCTGGTGAGTTGGATCAATGGAAAATATGATGACAAGCAATTTGAACCAAATCCAACATATATTTCATCCTCTCTAGAAAAACAGAACAGAGACATGCAAAGACTCAAACCAGAAAGAAACGAATAAGAACCAAGTCACTCAGATGGATGGTCTAGATTTACTTCGAGACTTCAGATGACTCTCGGTGTTAAACTTCATGCGATTTTGCACCCCTGAATGGGCGACAGTCATTGATATGATTTGCTTGGTGAATCTTTACTGTTGGAAATTTCCCTATTCATTTCGGCAATCCTGGCAAAAAAATGACCATTCTAAATGGTTGTGTTTGTCCATGGGTGTTTACTATGTATATAAAAGGCTTGGTCGACCTGTGGTGAGTTGGATCAATGGAAAATATCCTGACAAGTAATTTGAACCAAATCCAACATACATTTCATCCTCTCTAGAAAAACAGAACAGAGACGCGCAAAGACTCAAACTAGAAAGAAACGAATAAGAACCAAGTCACTCAGTAATGGGAAAATGACTTAACCATCTAGAAGAGGAAAAATTGATGAAGGCATAGGGAAAAAGAGAGGAGAGGTAGGGGATGCAGACCTAGGTTACAAAACCCCCACTCAAATCCAAGGGGGGTTTCACCAAATTGAAAGGCTAATTTGGTGCCAACAAATATTCCCACATGCTTGACACCTTAGCCTCTTATGAAAATACCTCCCAAAGATACAAAAAAAAACACTCCCTCTTATCGAGGGAGGTATCCCATCCACCATCAACTAAATGTATGTATAGTAATAGAATCATCTCTCTCCCAAATATAAGTTGGTCTTATTCCTCATCTATACTCCAATAGTACAAACTGACTACTCCCTTTTTCATTGTGGAAAATGGGTCAATGAACTATGTCACGTCTGTCTCGTTGGTTGCATCCTTAGAACACATTGCGTTGTCTAGTCTATCTAACTGGATTCATCCTCAGTCACTGAGAAAAATATTGTCTAATTAGATGCATCCTCAGAAATTGTAGCACATTCTGCTAAAATAAATGGTTTCTCCATACATGTATCACATACCATAGAAGCATCCTTACTCTTAATATCTTGTCTATCCTCCTCTAACACAGTAACATAACATGTTGAAACACATGGATCCTCCATGGATGTATTATATGATCTAGAAGCCTCCTGCCTATGAAGATCATGTCTAGCCTCCTCCAACCATGACACCTATCTTTCAGTCCTAGAATATGTCTCTCTCTCAATTAAAACTAAGGGGGAACTCCCACTGGATGACCATCTCTCCCTCTGATCCAACTGACTCTCCTTGATATTAGCCTCACTCTGAGATCACATGCTCCTACTGAAACTTGAATCCCTCTGAGTCTGCACATCCCCCGGGGCCATCTTCTCTCTTTCCATTGTCCTCTTCACAGTCTTAGGAGGATTCTCCTCCCTCCTAGATCCTGAGGGTTGATTCCCTCTTAACTCTGGATCCCTTTGAGCATGTACCACTGGTGGGGTCACCTACCTCACCACTCATAGAGCCATCTTCTCCTCCTAATTTCTCTCTCTTATCCTGCTAGCCACAACACTCATAGGTTGGCCCCTCAACCTATATAGGTTTCCCTCCATAAATCCAAGAACCATTTTTTATCTAAATCTAAATTTTCCGGGCATAAGCAGTACCCATCCATCTCGAAATGATACATGATATCCCTTCCTCCAAATCTCCAAGATTGAGAGGACACTCCTCCTGAGTTCTAGAACCCACAACACATTCGACACCCTCATTATCTCACCTGACTCCAATCAAAATGATAAAGTATTGGATCTTCATAATGAATGATTGGCTCCCATACCAAGCTACACACATAACTTTGAGTCAGTCTCTATGAGAGTTTCAAATAAATCTCTAGCATATGTCATATGGAAATATGATCAGCTATCCACCAACCATCTCTCCCTACTAGAGCTAGTACCTGAAAGGTTTGAGACCAACAATATCTCCCTCTCGAACCTGTCTGCAACCTCATCAACCTATGTTGTATATTCTTGCTACATTCTTCCTCTTCCCTTTCGGTGTGGAAACTTTGAATCATAATGACCAAATTCATGGAACCCATACCATATGATCTTTCCTAGAATATATTTTATGGGACTCCGCTATCCACCAACCATCTCTCCCTACTGGAGATAGTACCTGAAAGGTCGAATACCAACAACATCTCCCTCTAGAACCTGTCTTCAACCTCATCAACCTATGTTGTAGATTCTTGCTACCTTCTTCCTATTCCCTTATGGCGTGGAAACTTTGAATCATAATTACCAAAGTCATGGCACTCATAACATATTATCTTTCCTAGAAGATATTGTATGGATGTATGTAACTATTCCTTCAACAACCCGGATATATACGTGATTGTTCCTATTGAAACTCACATACATGAGAAAAAAGTGTACGAAAACTTCATATGACTCGCTCCACTTCGTACAATATATTCATTTTGAGGTTGAATCTCTCTACCACATGCAAGGTGGGTATTTCTCTGCCAATAACAGAAAATAGAGAGTCCTCAACCTTAGGCCATATTTTCCACCCTAGCAGAATTTCCCTTTGTTGAAATCACCAAGCCTCCTATCACAAGTGTAGAATCAGTTATGATAACTCCATTCTCGTATGATGATACAATTATATTTCATAATATATCTCTCCTTTATATAAAATCCTTGGGGGTCACCATAGAATCCCCTCCACAAGTCAACATCAAATTAGACTTTTCTTGTGGGTGTGAAGCCCTAACACAAGCCCACAAAGCCCATAACCAAACCCATGAATCTCCCACTCAAATCCAAGGGGTTTTTCACCAAACCAAAAGGATAATATGGTGCCAACGAATATTCCCACATGCATGACACCTTGGCGTCTTGTGGGAATACCTCTCGAAGCTACAAAAATCAACAGGATTCAACCAAGAATGAACCCAACAAGTACAGTGCAATTTGATTTCGAAGATACGATTAAACTTACAAAATGAGATATAAGAAGTCTACAATGAGACTTTTTCTTTGTACACACTTACAACCGATGTATCAAAGTTGGCTTTTACTTTAGGTTACAATCATGAAGATGGGTAACAATTTTTCTTGTTTTATGACAATTGTTTTTTAATTTTAACAGGTTCTTCAACTTCCAGTAAACAAAATTAGTTTTTTATTTAGAATTTTACTTTACTGTAAAAACAAAATTTGTGAAGAATTTTGTTAGCTTTCTACTGACTATTTTTTAATTTTTTTTATTGAGATTTGATATGTCAATTTGGCAATTGTTTGATAGTATGCTCCTTAAAAATGAAGGGAAATATAATTTATTATTCCCCCCCCCCCCAACAATGTATCCATGATTAAGTTTTTGTTTTTGACAAACGAAATATACTGAAACAATTTACAAAGACTCTATTTTTTGATGACTATAGTTTTGAATCTAACAGATGAATATTATAATTTCTAGAATTTTTTTAAGTTGACCAATCTGAAAAAGTTACAGATTTGAAACACATGTTTTCGCCCACCATGTATCTATCTTAATTTTTACTTAAAAGTAAAATCTAAAAATACCCTTTTGAAAAGAACAGTTTAAGGATTATGAATATAATTTTTCCATAATTTTCCACTGTGTATTTTTAGAGATATGGATTTTTCATTTCACTAAATCATAATCTCACCTAAAAATATTATGCAATGATCTTTTATAAAATTAAATAAAATTAGATAAAAACAATGAAAATGAAAACAAATTGTATCCAATGAAAGTAAATTCAATTTTAAAAATGTTGGTATCAATTCCGAAGCTAAATTCTGAGTATTTGTAGGAGTCTGCTACCTCCAAAGATCAAGTAAGCTAGAGAGAATTTCCAGTTTCCTGCCAACAATCCCATTTTCAGGTTTTCGGTCGAAATATTCTTTCAGTTGAAACCTAGTTTTTAACGAAATCCATTAAAACAAAATTTTCAGCCGAAATATGCTTACTGTAGGAAAAAGATTCATCCAAAAAATATTTTACATGCATTTCGATGGCGTCGCTCAATTTAACGTGCAAATTTTCGACCAAAAAAATTCCTAGCAACTTTGTTTCGGTCGAAACAATGCCGCTAGGAATTTTGGAGACCCGATTCTCACAAAAGTGTTACCCATCTTCATGATTTTACCCTTTATCCAAAAAAAAAATTAAAGCTCCTTCTACAAATTTAGACTCATTAAATTTAGTTTATAACATTTTCCAATTTCCTCTTCATTTCTAATTTCTCTGATCCTTTTTAAATTTCTTATTTCTCCATGCCTTTTTACAATTACAAAAGGAATGTTTTACTTTTTCTAAAAATTAAACCTCATTTAAACTCTTAAAAAAATTCCATTATGCCACTCTTAAATCAAAATGTGTTTTTTTTAATAAAAAAAGTGTCAATATCTCAACAACACATTATTATCAAACCTAGAACACCCCACATTTAATTTGAGTGCACCACTTAATTCATAGTACCTCTTTTGTTATCATTACCTTTAAATTAATAAAGTAATAAATTATCTCTTCGTCACTTGAATTAAAAAATATGCATTATGATATGAAAACATTCACCTTGTCCTCAATGCTTCTCATTTCATATGTGGAATTTGTGAATATTGGAAAAATACTTAATCTTGTATTTTTTCTTTATATTGTAAAAGTTACTGAATATTTGGATAATTACTGTCGAAGAAAACACAATTATACTCAACCAAGAAACTCTTCAGTCAATGTTAACTTGTTTTTAATTGACGTATGCTAAAGTTAGAATTCTTCAAGCATAATCCCTATTAGCATCACAATCCATGTTGATAAAGTATAGACCACAAGAAATACAAGAGACAAAAAGTTTGGTAGAAAAGGTCTCAATCCATAATCTCTCACTCATTTGTATCCATTTCAATGACATAAATATATAATACATGATTTAAACCACCTCAATTTCTCTCACATAGATACTTCATCGGGAGATAAGGACCTCATAAATGATTTTAGGGCCTAAATTTCGCAAATGGGATAATTTTTCATGGTTTTTCCCAAAAACATATTCACCAATTTCCAATTTCTAGTTATTCTTTGTTTATTGTTGATGCGATTGAATGTTGCTTAATTGAGTACTTTGATTATGTGTTGAATATTCTTTGCAGGAGCATGATCACATGTGCTTGAATTTCATTAACTTGTTGGGTAATCCAAGTGTGATGCGTTAAATGATAAATTATAATTGTGCATATGTCAAAAATAGGCATTAAACATCATAAGAATCCAATAGAATATAAACCATCACACAATATTCAAGGTGTACCTAAGATCTCGTTATTCAAATTTTGGGTGGATATTAGATACAATCACCAAAAAAAAAAATCTTTTTATTTAAAATGAGATACAAGAAGTCTACAATGAGAATTTTTCTTTGTACACACTTACAACCGATGTATCAAAGTTGGTTTTTACTTTAGGTTACAATCATGAAGATGGGTAACACTTTTGCTTGTTTTGTGACAATTGTTTTTTAATTTTAACAGGTTCTTCAATTTCCGGTAAACAAAAGTATTTTTTTGTTTAGAATTTTACTTTACTGTAAAAACAAAACTTGTGAAGAATTTTGTTAGCTTTCTACTGACTATTTTTCAAATTTTTTTATTGAGATATGATATGTCAATTTGGCAATTGTTTGACAATATGTTCCTTAAAAATGAAGGGAAATATAATTTGTTATCCCGCCCCCCCCCCTCCCCCAACAATGTATCCATCATTAAGTTTTTGTTTTTGACAAATGAAATATACTGCAACAATCTACAAAGACTCAATTTTTTTATGACTATAGTTTTGAATCTAACGGATGAATATTATAATTTCTAGATTTTTTTAAGTTGACCAATCTGAAAAAGTTACATATTTGAAACACGTGTTTTCGCCCACCACGTATCTATCTTAATTTTTACTTAAAAGTAAAATCTAAGAATACCTTTTTGAAAAGAACAGTTTAAGGATTATGAATATAAATTTTCCATAATCTTCCACTGTGCATTTTTAGAGATATGGATTTTTCGTTTCACTGAATCATAATCTCACCTAAAAATATTATGCAATGATCTTTTTATAAAATTAAATAAAATTAGATAAAAACAATGAAAATGAAAACAAATTGTATCCAATGAAAGTAAATTCAATTTTAAAAATGTTGGTATCAATTCCGAAACTAAATTCTGAGTGTTTGTAGGAGTCTGCTACCTCCAAAGATCAAGTAAGCTAGAGAGAATTTCCAGTTTCCTGCCAACAGTCCCATTTTTAGGTTTTCGGTTGAAATATTCTTTCCGTTGAAACCTAGTTTTTAACGGAATCCGTTAAAACAAACTTTTCGGCCGAAAATTCTTTCGGCCAAAATATGCTTACTGTAGTAAAAAAATTCATCCAAAAAATATTTTAAATGAATTTCGAGGGCGTTGTCAAGGCGTTGTTCAATTTAACGTGCAAATTTTCGGCCAAAAAAATTCATAGCAACATTGTTTTGGCCAAAACAATGCTGCTAGGAATTTTGGAGACCGGATTCTCACAAAAGTGTTACCCATCTTCATGATTTTACCCTTTATCTAAAAAAAAAAATTTAAAGCTCCTACAAATTTAGGCTCGTTAAATTTAGCTTATAACATTTTCCAATTTCCTCTTCATTTTTAATTTCTCCGATCCTTTTTAAATTTCTTATTTCTCCATGCCTTTTTACAATTACAAAAGAAATGTTTTACTTTTTCTAAAAATTAAACCTCATTTAAACTTTAAAAAAATTCCATTATGCCACCCTCAAATCAAAATGTGCTTTTTTTAATTAAAAAAGTGTCAATATCTCAACAACACATCATTATCAAACCTAGAACACCCCACATTTAATTTGAATGCACCACCTAATTCATAGTACCTCTTTTGTTATCATTACCTTTAAATTAATAAAGTAATAAACTATTTCTTCGTCACTTTAATTAAAAAATATGCATTATGATATGAAAGCATTCACCTTGTCCCCAATGCTTCTCATTTCATATGTGGAATTTGTGAATATTGGAAAAATACTTAATCTTGTATTTTTTCTCTATATTGTAAGAGTTACTGAATACTTGGATAATTAGTATCGAAGAAAACACAATTATACTCAACAAAGAAACTCTTCAATCAATGTTAACTTGTTTTCAAATGACGTATACTAAAGTTATAATTCTTCAAGCATAATCTCTATTAACATCACAATCCATGTTGATAAAATATAGACCACAAGAAATACAAGAGACAAAAAGTTTGGTAGAAAAGGTCTCAATCCATAATCTCTCACTCATTTGTATCCATTTCAATGACATAAATATATAATGCATGATTTAAATCACTTCAATTGCTTTCACATAAACACTTCATCGGGAGATAAGGACCTCATAAATGATTTTAGGGCCTAAATTTCCCAAATGGGATAATTTTCATGGTTTTTCCCAAAAACATATTCACCAATTTCCATTTCTTTTAAAACCGATTAGCCCAAATTCCATTAAATAAAATTATTTTATCTTATAAATTGCCAAAATTTTTGAGAAAGTATATAAAATCTTTATAAATTTGAATATTTTTACAGAACTATCCCCAAACATTTTACATTTTTTTATATTAAGAACTAATAAGGTTAGCTCGTATTTTTACATTTTAATATTAATTTTCATCCTTAATATTAAAATCTCGGAGCTTGAGTCAACCAAAAGATGGCGAGGCAATTCGTAGCTTGCCAGAGTACAATGAACCACTCGCCGAATTCATGAAATCTTTTTCACATGGAGAGGGAAATTGAGTAGAGAAGGATGGGAAAGTAATATTGGTTGGTCACAGTATGGGAGGCGTGATTCTGACTTGTAGGATGGAGCAATTTCCACACAAAATTGTTGCTGCTGTATTTGTCACAGCTTTTATGCCGGTTTCCTGTACAACCCCTCTTCAGCTTATAGATGAGGTATGACTATTATATTCAATATCACTGCAAATTTATCAATTTACAATTTATTGCCACACAAAATTGCTATTTATAATATAGAATAAATTAAAAGTTGAATTAATTGATATTCTTAATACTTTGTTGTATTTAATGTCTCAAAATTGATAACGACCTTTATTTATTTTTATGGGTTGATATATGATAACCGTTTACCGTTATCCACATTACTCTGTTGTAAAAGCTCCTCTATTTGCAACAAAACGTTCACTTAATTTCAGAGAGCATACAATCATGTTGTGAGGATGCTGCTTCTTCTTTTGCAGATTTATCAGAGAAATCAAACGTGGGGAGACACTGAATTCAAGTATGGACTTGACAGACAACCGAACAGGCTGACATCCTTTAGATTTGGGAGGAACTTCACGCGAGAGTATCTATATCAAAATAACCATCTTCGTATTCTACCATTTGTAATAGGATTATTCATTAAGTATCTAATGGAAGAATGGTATGTATGGACAAAGACTTTGTATCAAGTAATATAATGTCAGAACAATTGTCAACATTTCATTTGTAGTCATTGTATAATTGAGCTCAACTGGATTTAAGTTTTTAATAACAAAGTAGATAGCATAGGTTAGAAGGTTTCCCTTTTGACCCAGTAATGCTCCCACTGTTGTATTAGATGCATCTATAAAGATGTGAAAAAGAAAGATCCAGCCTAGACTCTTCAATATTGGTGTTGATAAATGTTTTTCTTTAAGATTTTGGAAAGAAGATTGATAGTTAGTATCCCAAAAAAAATCAACGTCTTTCAAAAGTAATTTAAGCAAAGGCAAGTTTATTTTACTAAATTTTTTTATGAATACATGATAATACTCTGTATAGCTTAGAAAAATTCTAACATCTCTTTGATTTTATGGAATTGGAAATTTTAGAATGATATTTATCTTGACTAGATCTACTTTTAGTCATGTAGGAGACACATGATGACCAAGCACAATTCCTCATACAAATTTTTTCATCACTCAGCGCTAGATTTTTTTCTAGGAATCTTATTAAAATGTTTTCCAAATTATTTAAAGCATATTCAAAATCATCTCCATACACTAAAAAATCATCCATGTAAACTTCTACACATTTCAAGTGTCAAATCAGAAAAATGGCCAAGACTACCCTCTAAAATGTGGTTGGTGCATTACATATCCCAAAGGGTAGGACTTTATATTCATATGTCCCCCATGGACATGTGAATGTTGTCTTATATTGGTCTTTCAAGGTTACTTTAATCTGATTGTAGTTATTGAATCCATCGATGAAAAAAAAGTGTTTATTTCCTTCTAATGTGTCTAGGACTTGGTCGATGAAGGGTAGAGGAAAACAATATTTCAGAGTTTCTTTATTGAATTCTCGATAGTCCACACATATTCTCCATTTTCCATTATTTTTGGATACTATCACCAAGGGAGAAACCCATTGGATATCTGAGATATGATAGATAAAGTCTACTTTCAACAATTTCTTAAGTTCTTCTTTCACTACCTCTTTTAGCATAGGATTAATTCTTATTTGTGGTTGTTTGACAAGTTTGGAATTATCTTCTATGTAGATGTGATGAGTGCAAGTATGCTGGTGGATACCTTGCATATTTGTGTAATTCCAGAATTTTTGTATCTGGCAGAATCAGCAACTAGGGTCGATTTTGACCGCTATCACTATAAACTTCGGGTGCCATACGTATTCCCCCTCCACAAGCATGGGTAAGTCGAGGGGATTTGAACTCGAAACTTCATCGAACATAACACTTCATATCACGACACTTTCCAATTGAGTTGCCCCCTGAGGGATAAATTTATGCAATAATTGAATTAACCTTTCCTCAAATTTTTCCAAATTAGAGTTGATATTTAAACATTTCCCAGGGAAAATTTCAATGACTTTGTTGTGTGAATATGATATTGTGTTTATAGGAAATATAGTTTCAAATAAACATTGTAAATAATGCACTGTACAATTTTACTAAAAACTTTTCTCCAAAAGATCATTAGTGGAAATTTGTTGAGAAGATTCAAATTTCTCTATGGAGTCTGGATTCTAAATGAAGTGATTAAGTACATTTTCATAATTCTCTTCTATGAAATTTATAGCTTGAGTAGTACTACAAAAAGAATGAATAGTTTCTTCCTCAAAGTCAGTTTCTTCAATCCATGAAATTTGTTCCAATTCAGTAATAGATCTAGTAGGTCGATAAATTGTCATTTGATTTCTTTCACTCCCTCTTGAAATAATCATATTTCCTGATCTACAACTAATAAGAGCATCAATTGTTTCCAACCAAGGTCTTCCAAGTATAAGAGGGTGTCCACCTAAGTTAGATTTTGGTTGAAGAACTACAAATTCTGTAGGATACTCCCATGAATCCAATGATACAATGACATAATCTACTACACACTTTGGTTTTACTCGAGATCTATCTGCCATTTCCAATATTGTAGGTGTAGATCAAAGATTACAAATATTCATATTTTGCATTGTTTCCATGGTCATCACATTAATAACTACACCTAAGTGAATTAAAGTATTTGGAATAGAAAGATTGTTGATGAAGATGGTAACAATTGGTACCCCTAGATAAACATATTTGTATGTTGTAATATTTGTTGACACTAGGCTAGCTAGTTTTCCAGCAACTTGCACTGTTGACGGATCTTTCCTTTTTATTCCTAATTTCTTAAGACATAATTCCCTAATTGTTCTTGTATAGATTGGTATGTTATTTATAACCTCTAATAAGGGAATTTGAACATAGATATTCTTTAATTCATTTAACACATCATGCTCATAAGAAGTTATGGATTTTTCCAAGTACAACCTCCCTATAAAAGGAGGTGTTTTTGTTAATGGTATTTGATCCTTCTGAGTTTGAACTAACTTGTGTGCAATTGTAGTGTAATTTTGATTAGTATTTTATTATTCTTTTTATTTTTATGGGGGGTTCTTTATGAATTGTTTTACCCGACTCTAAGTGGATATCCTGGACAAAAACAATTGCATAAGTGGGAAATGTTCCTTCTTCAACATTATAAGCATGTATTTCCACTTTATTATTAGGATTAGCTAATGGTTGTGATGGAAATTGAGTTGGTCTGGGAGCTGGTTGGTTAGAAGGAAGTTGTATCTACCTTGGTTGAGTGATTTGTGGTGGAGGAAGTACAAAATATGGATATTGAGTTAGTTGTGGATATTGAGTGGGTGGAATTTGTTGTTTTTGCAGGTATGGTTGATGTTGAAACAGATAAATTTGTTGTTGAAATGGAAAATATTGTGGTGGATAAGGTTGTTTAAAATAATATTATTGATATGATTGATATGATGTTTGAGGAATATGGGGAGGATGGTTTCCATAAGTGGATCCTCACCGACCTTGTTGAAAATGTTGGTTTTGAGCTTGTTGAGGAGGCCATGCTTGCCAAGGAAAAGGGGCATTCCATATGTTTTGTACAAAATTTGGATAAGAATATGAAGGAAAATTATTAGCAGGATCTTGAGGCATACTTGGTGTGCGTGGTTTCCATGGTCTTCTTGGTGCAACATAATAAAGAGATCATGTTATTGTGCTTTCACCTTTGAAAATTGATTTGATTCCTAAAAATGATGGGAAATTTTTCGTTGAATGTTTTTTTTACACAAATGCCACAAACTTGAATACTATCTGATGGACATTCTCTAGTTGGATGATTTTTCCTACATTGATGGAAAAAAACTGCTAAATCTTGATTTTTCTCTTCTTGTTTCCTTTCAGCCTTCAATGTATCAATCTGAGAACCTAATGTACTCAAAAGATCAGTTTTAAAATTTTCCAAAAAATTTCCTAGTTATGTCGTAGTTATACTCCTTGTGGATGATTTGGTGACTTTGAAAACAACATCTCTTGATCCTTTTATAACTTTATCTTTTTTCCTTGGAGTATTTCATGCACATTTAAACAATTTTTTCAAACAATAAAGTTGAAATGTCATTGGATCCCAACAGATTAATAATATCAATATATTCGTTACAAATGCTTTATAAAAATATTGTATGAATAATATAAAAATTAAAGAATTTTGTTTTGATTTTTGGAAATTGTACAAAATATCTCCAGGGAGTCCTCTAATTTCTTATCTTTCTGCTGAGCCATCCTGAATATGTCTTCTTTGGAATCTCATGGTATACAGTAAACTTGATACTTCTTAAAGAAATTTTTCCTCATAGTATCCCAATTCCCAATAGTATTTTCTCTTAGCCCCATAAGCCATTTTAAAGCAGTGCTCTTCAGAGTGGCAGGAAACAAACAAAGTCTATGAGAATCATTTGTATACCCATAAGTATGACATAAAATATCAAATTCAAACAAAAATGCATCAGGTTCTTCAAAGGCCATACCATGAAAGATAGGAATAAATGAGGGTGGAATATTTTTCATCTTTAATTAATTTCCAAATTATGTAGGTACATCTAATATGGGAAAGCCAAATGTAACTTTCTCTTCCTTAACTCTTGCATCATTTGGACCCCTTTCTATTTCTCCTCCTCCTTCTAGTATAATTTCTCTTTCTCCACCTCTTGGAAATATTTCGCCTTCTCCTTATGGTATTATTGGTATTATCTCTCCTTCTCCCCCACCTCTTGGCATTCTTCTTCCTCCTCAAATGTGAGATACTTCATCAACCATTGTATTGTCCCAAAATATCCAAAACGGTTTAATCCAAACTTTTGTATCTTCAAATTGATCAAGGGTATCTTCAACTTGTGTCTACTTTGAGCTTTCTATAACAATATACTTTCTCGTATCTTTCTTAGTACTTGCAAGCAAGTTAGTACTAGGGGGTTTTGTGGATATTTTGATAGATGGCTTAGTATATGGTTGTGAATATGATGAAGTAGGTGGTATAATAGATGGATTTGTAGGTGGTTGTCAAGATGATGAAGTAGGTGGTTTAGGAGATGGTTTTGATTATTTAGTAAGTGTTTTATGAGGGATTTTGATTTTTCTTTTGTTTTTTCTCTTTTAACAAACCTACCCTTACTATCTCTAGGTCTAACTAATATATTCATGCAAATCGCACATGACTAGTTCCTGTGAAGACTCAAAAACGTGGTTGTGGAGGTTCACACCTCCCATCTTATCTTCTTCACTCCTTCGAGTCCTAAATGTGTGAAAAACAAAAAAACAAATTACAAAATATTTCAAAACTATTTATTTCAGTTCCTCCCCGGAAATGACGCCAAAAATGTCAACTTAATTTATTTTCATAAAAAGGACACTTATCATGTCAATCCATGGTCACTAGAATTGTGAGGCATAATTATTGTATGCAAGGGAACTAGCTTCAAAATACAGACTAAGAAGGAAATCCAATATTGTAAGAAAACATCAAATAATCTAGGAAGTGCATTCTAACCTAATATTTAAAACTTCAAATCAAATAAAATTCTTTCAACCTTAGGTTATCATTGTTCCACTGGTAGAAAATCAGGTTGTAAAGTGAAATATGCCATTGGTTGTGGAATTATTACAATAGTACTTTGTCAACTAGTGAGGTTAAGGGTTTTGAAAGAAGTTTCTAACACATATGCAAAGTGAAAACACTGGAATTAAATCTAATTCATTCAAAAATAAATTCTATTTCTACTTAAAATATTGCAATGTAAATAAAAATTCTAATTAATCAATCCAACAAGAAAGTAACTAATCTTCTCAACCTACACTACAAAAGATTACGCAACCATAATATTAGGTTGTGAGGTGAAACATTCCTTGATGAATGCCTACACAACGGTTCTCTTTTCATTGATGTAGGTTATTCATTAAAGAATAAATTATAATCACAGAAGCAAACAACTCACTCAGATTTTCTTAGTTGATCAAGTATTTGTCAGTGTCTCACATGTAGAAGGCTTAGGTTGTAGTGTCTTTAACCTACTCACTTGAGTGGCTTAAAGACTTGCAACAATACTTCATTGACTCCTCAATCCTTACTCCCATCAACAAAAGCAGTTCTAAGTGTTTAAAAATAAATAAAACCTTCATGAAAATGGGACTAATTCTACAAAAAATAAACTAGTGTAACCAAAAATTAAAATAGTGAATAGTAAACAATCAATTAAAGATTATGAGCAGTGAACCATTAAAATAAGATAAATACAATGATTAACATATAAACAAATATTTATTAATGGGTATAAACAATAGATACATAAAATAAAATGAAAAGTAAATCAAAGAGTATATACCAACAATAAAACTACAACAAATGTACACATAAAACAATGATGCATATGATGAAGAATGGGGGCCCTCCAAGCATCAAACTATACATTCAAGGACTATCAGATAAAATAACTTAGTATGGATTCATGTATTAATGAAATACGTTGGTACAAAGCTTTAGTCAGTCTCTTAGAAACCAAAATCTTCAGCAAAATTCAAAACTAGAAATTTGGTTCTATCTCCCAAAGTCTTTGTATGTTTATGGATATATACATTATGAAATGAAACTAAAATATTATCATTCCTCTACCCAGGTATATAAATCTGATATTATCCATCTATTAAGATTGAATTCATCCTTTGGAGTGTGTAACGACCCTCCAAAAGTTGAACATCACAAACATTTGAATTAACAAAGTAAACTAAACTCAAAATATATTACTACACATATACGACTTTCATTCAATTGTAATTTCTATCACGTTCCACCAACTCTAAGAAGTCTATCTAGCGAAGTGGTTAGAAGAAGGGTGTAAGTATACTTCTAAGAGTGGAATTTCACTAAAACCTATTTTTAGGATTGCACAACTTGCATGTTTCTATTAATGTCATTATAATCATCAATAATCCATCAAAATTTATAAATCATTAATAAAATCATTACTATAAATTGGAAACATCATCTTAATGAATTATAACTTAATAATGTTAATCATTAAGTCAAAAATATTAAATCCATTCATAATACAATCTTTAATATCAATTATTAAAACATAATCATTAATAACCTCATTAATATATAAGTTCTTTTATACCATCATTATTATAATTCAATAACCATAAGTTATCTCAAAATCAAAATTCACTAAGTATGATACTATACTTATGATCATCAATTATTTCATAAAGTATTAACAAAAACCCAAATCATTTACTTATAACATCATATAAATATACATATTTAAATTTAAAAGAATGAATACATATTTACACTAACCCTTTTTTTTCCTTCTTTTCAATTTATAAGTAGGGTATGCAAATAGTTTCAGGTTCAGGTTTTAAGTCCACATCACCACTTTTTTTTAACGTATCTCTCTCTAATGTGTAACCAAGGAAAGAATACGAGAACAATAACCGAGGCTCAAACTGTCAGTAGAGGATGAGTGACTAGAAGTAAAACAAACATTTAAGCAAGTACTGAATGTATCCTCACAATAAAGGAATTTCATTTGACAGAGTACTGAAATACATGGCCAGCGAGAGGGTCAATTATCCAAATTTCCTTAACATACAATTTTACTAAAATTAATAAAGGTTAATTCAATATGTCGATCCATTGATTGGGATTTTGTTAAAAAAAACGGTATGAATTACTACCTAAAATGATAAAATATATAGGAATCATATTTATCATTGCTGACCATTTTAATATATTGTATTACTCCATTAATGAATTATTCAAGACAATAACAATAAAGGAAAAACCCAAGATTCACATAATCAGGATGTATATGTGGCTATTAAATTTGAGTCATGCATAGCAATAATATCAATAATATCACTTGGCCAATAGACATACTACACTACCAATAATTGAACAATATATATGAATTTATCTAACAAGTATAAAGTTAATATTTTAGAAGGTTTATTCTATTTTATTTACAACCACAATAACGATCAATTCATATAATTTCCATAAACCATACGAGTTTGTTCAAAAGTAAAAATGATTATTCTACAAAATTTATGTTGTTTTATCAATAAATAACTACATAATATAATATTATAACCCAAAGAATGTTGAACCTTGAAGTTGACCTACAAGGACCTCACCAATATCAATATTTTTCCTTCACTTGTTAATCCAAGGACCTCGCCAATACCTCCCATCCAACGTTAGGGGTACTCTTCTTCCCCCTTAGCCCCACGATCCATAAAGGGGTCACACACAATTTCAGAACATATATTAGTTCAAGATTTCCCTCGAAAGGAGAGGCTTCCACCTCTTGCACAACCTTGTAACCCAACTCACAAAAGTAAACTCAGTCAATAGAAAGTTTAACAACATTTCATTCATCCAACAATAGGGTACCTTCACTCTTCCTCGCCATTCTTTTTATAAGAGATTTCACTTTGACACTTGTCATCTCATGCACAATTAGATCATTTTTAATAATTAATTTAAAGATTATTCACCCCCAACACATGTCACTTTTTCCCAAAGTTGCACATGTTTAATATTTTTTAATTTAATTATTTATACATTTTCCCTCACACTCAATTAGTTCCTAGATTTTCTCTTAGTTATCCCTTAGTTCCCCAATTCCTCTTTTATTGTGTCCCCTAACTAATTTACAGTTGGAGTTTGATTATGACTCTTCTCTTAGTTTGGATTTAGAGATTTATTGACTTAGGATACTAACTCTATGTTGATAACCAATTCTCTCATGAATATATTTTCTTTTAATTAAAATTCATTTTTATTAATTTCATGCACACTTTGTGCACATGCCTAAATTAATTTATTCTCCCTATAATAGTTTTGTTTAGTCTAATATTTTCCTTAAACCCTTTAATATAATTTTATTTATACATAACTAGTTTGAGTTTGATTTTTATTATGTTTCCTTTCATGAATTAAAATAAAATTATCTAAATTCATATTCTATTTTCTATCATTTCTAAGTAATTGTTTTGTTCTCTAAGGTCGTCTATTTTTTTAATATTTTTAATAACTCACTAATTTATTCTTGTGACATGCCCTTCAAGACGCACCTATGTGCTCCAAGGGTGCCACTCACCAATTGTCTTAGTTTGCAAGTTGTCTAATTCTTGGAATCAATACTCCACTTGTAGACCTTGTGTGAGATTAAGGGATTACTAAGGAATAAAAAATCTACCTTATTTCACACCCCTCATAAATACTCACAAGCGATTGTCTCAGTCTTCCCTCATGGAATCATGAACCTCTCAGAACAAGGTAGTCGTTAACCTTTAGTTCAAGTCATGGAAGGAGTGCTAGTAGGTTGTGACAAGGACGTTTCCACACCTCTCCCTCATCCATCTAATATTTGCGTATGACCCCTTTATTCCATATGTGATTCAGATTAGCAAGCATCACCATGCATGCATACACTAACAAAGATAATATTAATATTTTTATACATGAAATCCATAACTGTAATCATCATAATACATGTGTAATCAAAAGAGTACTAAAACAAAGTCAATATTTCACTCCCTGACTCAATTCAGAGTCCAAGGAAGTTTGTCGATGCCATAAACATCCTCATCATGCCACGTTTCCTGCACACTCAGGAAACCTCATCATAATACATGTCAATGCTATACATCAATAATAATAACATATCAATCTTCAATATTCAATCATATCATAAACACATAAACCAAAACTGATAATCACAATGTACCATGTTTTAACCAGATCACTTGCTCAGAAATTTCCTCAAAGAATAATTCAGTGTATGAAATGTGATTGAATTCATCCTTTGGACTGCCAAAAATATTGCAAAATCACACATGGTTGAGTTCTCACTGATTTTTCTGCTAAAATAGGGTATTTTCCAACAAAGGGGGTGTGTTGACCGTGCGTTGATTGACAAGTTTTTGACTTCATTTTGTGCACCCAAGAAGACGTGATCCATTCCATGAAGAGAAGGAACACAAACCAAGTCTTCATTTCTACCATCTCAGCCTACACATATCTCTATGAATGAGAAATTACACGAACTGAATTTTTCTGGTAAAAACTGATAAAATCCAAATTTAGCTATTTGAAAATGTTGATTTAATATGATTAAAAAAATGAATATTTACCTCAATGTGAATTGTATTTTCTTTTCTAGGTTAGGATAGATGAGAAATAAGGAAAAAATAAAGATATAAGGTAAAAAAGGTGCTAAGTTTAGAGGCTTTTATCTGGAAAAACAAAGTACCGAAAAATATCACTGTGTAATCACGTGAGCCATAAGTCTTGTAATTTGTTCATGGATGTGAACATCAATATGATGAGAGAGAACCAAGAGAAGGGAGTTAGTTGCAAGTCTGACACATCCCTGAAAATGCTTGATAACTCAATCAAATGCCAAGCCACAACGCGAAAGGATCTAGTTATCCTTTGCTACGTCAAATAACCATCCAGGTGAACAAAATGTCCACATCATTGCTCTTAGAATAAGCATCACACTCTTGTATCATGTATATGATTCAATTTCAAGACATTGAACCATAATTTTGTCAATTTTTGTCATCTATATATTGTAGTTTCCCATCTGGAAAGTTGGATTCCGATTTGACATATTTGTTTTTGTTTAGTCTGCTTTCTACAGACTCTGATTGGACAGTTGATAATTTTGATGCGCATTTGGAATATTATTTTTTTGTCTACTTTCTACACATTGTGGTTTCCCATATGGAAAATTTTATTTCCATATAGTATATTTGTTGTCCAAAATTCTAGTCCAAAAACGATCTTTAATTCCTCCCTTTGTCAGCTGAAAGGAGAGACAACAGGTGGTTTTTGGCTGACCGCGAACCATATTCAGTTGATTTATGAACTCCCCC
>ML778909.1:77589-98595 GCA_009831015.1 Picea engelmannii | reverse complement strand
TAAGGATTAGTGATTAAGTGATCATTAATTAAATTAATTGATTAATTATGAATTAAAAGGGGAAAAATAAAATAAATAAATAAAAACATGAATAAGGTAAAGAGGTTACGTATCCTATGTGGATAACGTAACCCACACGTTAACGAGGACATTAATTAAAAGATAAGGTAATAAATATGGTTGATGAAGGGATAAGGTTTTAAATGTTTGGATAAGGTTTGGTGAAGGGGAAAGGTTCGAGAGGAGGATGGAGGCATAAGGAAGGCGAGTATGGATTTTGAGGGGGGCTCATTCATTCGGGGGTTTTTACGAGAGGAGATTTTGGGGAGGAGCTTGGGGGACTGATTTAGCAGTGAGGATTTACTGTGCACACCGTGGCTGAGAGGTTTGGGCACGGAGGGCTAGGACATCCGTAGATGTCCTAGGGCCAGGCACACTGGTCGGCAGGGTGGTCGGTTTGGGAGTGTTGAAGCTGAGGATTCAAGCTGCAGCACAAGCTTAGCATCAGTGAGAGGTATTTTCCAAATTGTGAAATGTTTACTCAATTTTAACTTTTATGCAAATTATTAGGTAGATTTAACTGGTTATGCAAAGTGCGTTATGTAAAAATGTTATTTTATTTATAAAATGCTGTAATGAATATGCTGGAATGAGCAAATTTTTAGTTTTTTTTTTTGTTCTTTCAAAATTCCGCTCTGTTGTAATTTATAGTAGCTTAAATGAAATTATGGTTGTTACATTTTGTGGATATTTTGATAGATGGTTTAGTATATGGTTGTGAATATGATGAAGTATGCGGTCTAGTATATGGATTTGTAGATGGATTTGTAGGTGGTTGTCAAGATGATGAAGTAGGTGGTTTAAAAGATGGTTGTGATGATTTAGTAAGTGTTTTATGGGGGATTTTGATTTTTCTAGAACAATGTTTTTTTCTCTTTTAACAAACCTACCCTTACTATCTCTAGGTCTAACTAATATATTCATGCAAATAACACATGACTAGTTCTTGTGAAGATTTAAAAAAGTGGTTGTGGAGGTTCATACCTCTTGTCTTACCTTCTTCACTCCTTCCAGTCCTAAATGCGTGAAAAACAAAAAAAAAATTACAAAATATTTCAAAACTAATTATGTAAGTTCCTCCCTGGAAATGACGCCAAAAATGTCAACTTAATTCATTTTCATAAAAATGACACTTATCATGTCAATCCATGGTCACTAGACTTGCGAGGCACAATCATTGTATGTGAGGGAACTAGCTTCAAAATATAAACTAAGAAGGAAATCCAATATTGTAAGCAATCATCAAATAATCTAGGAAGTGCAGTCTAACCTAATATTTAAAACTTCAAATCAAATACAATTCTTTCAACCTTAGGTTATCATTGTTCCACTGGTAGAAAATTAGGATGCAAAGTGAAATATGTCATTAGTTGTGGAATTATTACAATATTAATTTGTCAACTAGTGAGGTTAAGGGTTTTGAAAGAAGTTTATAACACATTTGCAAAGTGAAAAGACTTGAATTAAATTTAATTCCTTCAAAAATAAATGCTATCTCTACTTAAAATATTGCAATGTTGTTATAGAAAGATTTGCCTCACCATTGCTATCTTGCACAGAGGTCTTTTTTCCATTTCCCTATGCAGACTTATAATCCCTTTTTGATAAATACAGAGCTAAAAATAAACATTTTTCCACATATATGCACCCTATCAACTATACAACAAGCGTATATGCAGGTTGCTCCACTACAGCCTGCGTACATCAAGATTTGTGCCAGAAAATACAAAAATGGAGTCAGGTTTCCATGTCATGACAATATATATTTGATTGTTGGCCTTCCATATACTGTAAATGTTCTGACTCGGCCCTTTAGTGGCATTTTGAATGCTATAAGAGCACAATTTCGAGCTATGGAAAAGAGGAGAAAGCATTCAACTTTGAGAGCAAAGTTACTCTGGAGAAATTACTTCATATTGAGTCTCCATCCCTTTGTCCCTCAAGTCTTAACACTGTGTTCAACCCCCAAGCTCTTTCCCTGTTGTTGAGAGAACTTCATTGTCTCTCTCCTCTGAGCTTGCCTTTGGTGGAGGATTGAAGTGTTGGAGGCCTAGTTGGAAGGAACTTGGTTCCTTGGTTTTTAACCGTGCTGACACGGAAGTGTGTAATGTTGACACTTCTATTGATCAATTATTAATAGATATACTCCTTTCCCGTCCTATTGGTATCGTGAAAATATATGATTATTATCCATGGGCATGTTTGTAATGTTTATTAATGGATTATGCTATCTGATGTGCTAACCCCTTTATGTTATCATTATATACTTGCTTTGTTTGTTTGTTGAGAACTTATTGTAGGTATAAATCTTTGGGTCGAAGTGCTCAATGGTGGAACATCATCAAACGTTGGATCAAGGTAGGCCTCTTTCTTATCTTGCACATTATTTTATATAGCATATAGTGGAATTGAGTTGATTTCTGCAGTCATACTGTTTGTTGTGGTTTATCCTTGGCCATAGAGATTTTTTCTCTTGTAACAGAAATGGTGACTTCACTGGGGAGAGATCTTCCTTCTAAGGGTTGAAGTACTTTTTCTTCTTGCATTTCTCTTTTTCCTTTGTGTTTCTTGTCGTATAACTGCTTGACAGATTCTGTTCACTCTGAGTCTGAGTTTTCAGCCTTTTTTCCCTTGCCTGGCCTTTTTTTAAACCATGTACACTCCTTTTGTCTTGACAGTCGCATACACATGCATTCTACCTCTCTGCAAGCGGCGTATATACGCATTATTCTCCTAAACAGTTGCGTATACCACTTTTCCTTACTTGTTTGCTTGGTTTAGTGACTACTAGGTGAGTTTTGATGTTTGTTGAGCCTTCTTAGGTCTCTGTAGTGCCTGTTGAGCTTCTTTGGGTTGACAAGAAGCCCGTTGGAAGTTGAATTTATGGGCGTAGTCTTTCTCATTGTTTTTTCATTTTTTATTTGTCCTTGAACCCTAGGCTGTTTTTCTTGGATGCTTGGTATTCTTCTTGAGTTATTTTGTTTATACATAGTAGAATTTTTATATCAGGCTGCTTCTCAGTCCATGCATTTTCTTTCTGATATATTGAAAATACAAAAAAAAAAAAGAGTAGGCATTTTGCATTGGTTAACATTTTTGTCTTTGAACCTTTATCATTATCTTAGTACATTTAGCAAAATATTGCATTTTACTTCTGAATTGTAGAGTTGAAATTGAAAATTTCACTGTTTTTAATAACATATCATTCATTGAAAAGTTAAAGGTAGAATTTGCATTATATTCATATTTATGTTTTGTAGAGTCATAACATCATGAGTTTCGCTTCCATAACCTTTTGAGTAATCACGGCCAATAAAATTTATGGTTTAAACTAAAATTGATTAGTCATGATTTTATTTTTAGGGTGCACAAACTAGTCTAGCATTTAGTGCCTTGCAATAGGATTTTGTGAGTAAACTTCTCGAAGGAAATTAAATCAACATATGTGTTTGAGACAGGGAGTTGAGAATTCCATTGTATAATTGGTAATATCAGGAGGCTTCACTCACACCGGAGTTAATCACGAGGTCGTGCGAAGTTAGTTGAAGGGATAACCCCTGGATACATGCCAAGCGTAAGAGATATTTATGTCGATTTATTCGTATTTGGGGATCTCGATAGTATCCATACGTCTATGAGAGGCGGTGCTTTCAAGGTTTTGGGCTTTTCTACCCTGCCCATACGGTGATCCGGACTTACGACTGCTCGCATGTGCATCGGTTATACAATGGTTTATTAGTTGCTTGACTTAGGTATCTCATAGGTTACTTGCAAGGGTTATTTTGTTTGTACCCTGGGTCAGATAGGGGTCAGATAGAACACAACCTTTATGGAGGATTGCCTCTTTGGGGGATATGACCGACTGGTTTTTAAGCCCACGAGGGCCCCTATAATTGATTTTGTTACCTCCAAACTTTAGCAGGGAGTCTCAAGTCCCTCTTGGACAAGGCATACCTTCTTTAGCAAAGGAGGCCACTCAGCCACTTTAGCCCGTTTGCATGCATATTGGCCGTTTGACTTTTTGGTATGCTCTTTGACTACTAGTTGGCCTTAGGATATATTTGTATTTTGTAGATTCATAAGTCATCGTGGAGTCGGACCAGCTTCCCTGTCGGTCCTATCAATTGCTACAGTTACCACCGGATTTCGGGTTCTTGACTTCTAAAAGGCATATAGTTTGTAGAAGTGGTACACACACATCCACCTTTCAGAGTTGTGGTTCCACAAGGATGAGTATTGAGTCTAGTCTTCATAACACTGGGAGTTCTTTAACTCCCATACCCACTATAGTTAATGACACCCCTTCGACTCCTACAACCGCTACAGTTTCTTCGCCAGAGGCTTATACTAGTACTATGGCTCGGCCTATAGTTAATGCTTCATCTCTGGCCTCGAACCCTTTTGGGGGTTTTGATCACTCGTCGGGTTATAATGTTTAGTCCATCCCTATGGCTTCTATTCCATTTTCTTATGGTATGCCTAACTTCACGTCACAGTTTTCAACTGCCATCCTGGCTGCTGGCCCCAACGCTAGCCGTGGACTTGGGGTCACTACACCTCCTTACACTCCTTTTTCATTTGGTGGTTCTCATATCCCCCAAACGAATCCTAATTTAGGAAGTGTCCCTTTTTTTAACCCCGGGTCTAATCCTTCTACAGCTGGATGGAACAACCCAGATGGCGGACAAGTTTTGCCTTACATCCCTACCTCCTCAGTGTCAATTCTGACTAATACTTTTGGCATGACGAATCCACTTCAATCCTTCGGGTTCCCACCTGGAGGAGGTCAGTCTTACACTTTGGGAAACCCCCAACGCGGATCCAATCCAGTTGTGAGCAATTTTCACAACCCATAGCTCGGATCTAATCTGTTCGGGGGCAATTTTCATAATCCTTATCAGAATATTCTTGCTGGAATGATGCCCAACCGATCTTATACGAATCAGCCTAGAGGAGGTCCTTATAATTTAGAACAAGGTTTTGGTCCTTACCAGAATGCTGGATGGAATGTAGTTCCTAATACATAATCTTTCGCGAGAGGGTGGGGCCAGATGTCACAACCCCACCTCCCTTTTCTGGCCACGCTTAATCTGCCAGACTTGTCTAAGCTAATGAATGACCCAGTGAGTCATGATCCCACATGGCCCCCTTTCCCTACCAAACTTCCGACAGACATTCCAAAGTTTGAAGGTAAGAATGGAGAGGACCCTGGCTATCACATCACTATTTTTCACCTTTGGTGCTCATCGAATTCTCTGAACCATGATTCTATTAGATTACGATTGTTTCAATGCACTCTCATTGGAGTTGCGTCGCAATGGTATATTGAGCTACCTAGGGGGACATATGGGTCATTCCATGAGTTGGTGCTAGCCTTTCTCAATCACTTTCAATTTCCCATTCGTTACGATGTTGGCATTGAAATTTTGTCGACTCTACGCCAGGGTACCAACACTCACATCTCGGAACATATCCAGGAATGGAGTAGATGGAGGTGGTTGATTAAGACTTCTATGCCCTCGGCCTTTCTTCTAGAATGGTTCCTAAAGTCTTTGCATGATCCTATCTCGAAGGACATTGCTAATTATGGGGTCTTCAATGAGGAAGAAGCTATCTTTAGAGCCCAACAACTTGATTTGATATACGCTCAGTCTGGGATGTTATATCACATTCTTCTAGATGCACCACAGCCAAATCACGATCCTATACAGAATCCCAGACCTCAAGATGATGGCATTGTAGGGTCCTCTAATGTAATGTCCACAGACTTGGCAACGAAGTCTACCAAAGGATCAGTTCCATCTGCATCCTCCAAACCCACCCAATCGGCGGATGTACATTCAGTGCAATCTTCGAAGAACCAAAATGGTGACCAGCAACCAGATGAGAATAAAATGAAAGTTTGAAACAATCGTAAGGGTCAAATAAATAATAATAAACTCAAAGACAAGGATAATAATGGGAAACAGAATGATAATGCTAGAGAGGGAAAGAAAGAGAAACATAAGGTGAAGTTTCCTTGTAAACTTTGTACCAATGACCACCTTACACATTTATGCCCCAAACTCGTGGAGGCTGCGAAGCTTTTAAATCTACTGCCCGCTGTGTTGATGAATCCATTCCCACACAACCAACACTTAGCTTTGAGCTCTTCAAACGACGAAAATGCATCTGGTGGAAGTCAAAACCCACTGTCGCAAGATGGCGACTGTGTTTGTATCAATATGGTCAACGTGAAAATAGATATAGCCACCCGCTCTTGAGATTATAGCTCTTCAAAATCTAGTACCAGTCTAGAAGCTCCTCCTCCCCCTCCAGAGATGAACTTACAGATTGAGAAACTAGAGCCACCGCCTCGTATTCCAAAAGAAGTACTTAAGCACTCTACCCACAACTGTAATGCTAGAGCTACACAGAACTACTCTATTGTTGAGGATCTAGGCCAAACCCCTTGTGTGATGTCAGCTTTGGAGGTACTCCAGACATGTCCATCACAGAGGATGCCTTACTCTCTGCCTTAGGAGCTCTAGAACCCAGTGGCTCGAAATTTATTAAGTTTGATGTCACGGATGTGAAGCCTCGCTTACCCTACCATGTGGCTTTCCAAATCCACGTAGAATAGTCCAAGTATACTATCAAACAAGAAGTCATTGATGAAGGTGATGCCACCTGCATGATGTCCCTGGTCTATTGGAAAGCTCTTGGTTCTCCGGCCCTTTCCAAGTCGTTGAACATGTTGAATGCATTTGGCGATCATTCCTTCCGCCCTCATGGTATTCTCCCTGCCTTTTTGGTCCAGTTAGGTGGGAATATGGTAGAGGTGGAAGTAGAGGTAGTTGATGCACCTCTCGATTATAACCTATTACTAGGTCACAATTGGACCTATGCTATGGTCGTTGTCATATCGTTAATCTTTTGTGTACTTTTTTTTCCTCATCCAGGGGAGATCATGACTATCGACCAGTTATCCTTTGCGTACTCTAGTCCTAACGCATCTGTTGGACCATCGATCCCTGTGATCGAAAATTCTCAGCTGACAACTGAGAATATCGGCATCAGAATGTATTCTTCCCTCATGGGTACTTTCGACTTCTTGGCACCTATTCACCACATTTACACCATGTCTAGTAAGCCCACTTCTACAGGGAGGTCCATTCCTTTCCACACTTCCTATTTTAGTGATCCATGGACCCTACCTTCTCTGAATTCGTCGTGTGAAGGACAGTTGCATGCTGGCATGGCTATGCCACTATCGACAGTGAAGATTGTGTATCAAGTTGTTCTTGACTCTTCCGCCAATCCTAATCCTGTTACCTCACAGACGGATGAGGAGGATCCTATTCTTAGGCTTGTATGAGCCACCTCATTATCTTGTTCGTATGATTTCCTAGATGATACTTTTCCTTCTGACGAAGCCATCCTCGAATCCATGAATGGTTCCGAGAGACCTTGGGATGACATGCATCATCAATCCTGTTTTCTCCCAAGTCTTGAAAGAATCGAGCAAGATGAATTTTGGTCTACCCTGAGTGAGATAGTTGGTCACACCATAGTTCCACTTGATACGCAGTACATTTATGCCAAAGGAAATATGGTGATTATTTCTCCTACCATCTCGATCTATATCTCTCGTACCCCTGGCAATATTGAGGATGTAAATATAGGTGTGGATTGTTTTCTAGAAGAAATTATGATCTACATCGATCTCTTCAAAGAATTTCGAGATGCATTTTCTTGTTCATATGAAGAGATGCCATGGATCAACCCTGGGATTGTCGAGCATGAGATTAGAACTTACCTGGATGCTAAACATGTTCGACAACGTCTTAGAGCTGTGAATTCTAGGAAGGACCTCCTATTAAGGCAGAGGTGGAGACGCTACTTAACGTTGGCTTCATCTACCCTGTTCCCTTGACCGAATGGGTATCCAATCCCGTTCCTATGAATAAAAAGAAAGGAACCATCCGTGTGTGTACGGACTTTCACAACCTGAACAAGGCTTGTCCTCAAGATAACTTCCCCATGCCTTTCATTGATCATATTCTCAATGAGTGTGCGGGAAGAGAGATATTTTCTTTTATGGATGGATTTTCAGGCTATAACCAAATCAAGATCAAACCTGAGGACCAACACAAGATGACATTTATATGTCCTTGGGGTACTTTTTCATGCTGGAAAATTCCTTTCGGCCTTAAAAACGTCGGAGAAACCTTCCAACGTGCCATGACTTTCTCTTTTCACGATCTCAAGAACATAGTCGAAGCCTACCTGGATGATCTTGCTTCTCACTCTCACAAGAGAGTGGATCATGTTATACACCTTCGTCTAATTTTTGAAAGACGTTGTTACTATAGAATCTGGACAAACGCTCATAAATGCATCTTTTGTGTTAAGTCTGGTTGTCTCTTAGGATTTTTAGTTTCTAAGACTGGGATCATGGTAGATCCCCGTAAGGTTGAGGCAATACTTTAGTTGCCTCCACCATGCACAGTTAGACAACTTCAAGGTTTATAGGGAAAATCTAATTTTCTACGTTGGTTCATAGTGAATTATGCCAATATTACTGAGGGTTTCATGCACCTCTTGAAGAAATACAACCCCTTTATCTAGGATGAGAGAGCCCAAGAATATTTCGACGCTTTGAAGAAATCCTTGGTATCGGCCCCTCTGCTGAAATCTCCTGATTACAATAGAGATTACATGTTGTATATTTCCGCATCTGCAGAGACGACTGATATGGTTCTAGTTTAGGAGGATGATCAGCTCCATGAGCACGTCATATACTATCTCAGTCGAAATTTAGTTGGTCCTAATCTTAATTACTCTCACGTCGAAAATCTAGCTTTGGTTGTCGTTCACGCAGTCTAACGCTTACATCACTATATATTACTTTGCAAGACTACGATGGTGGCCGATGTCAATTCGTTTCAATACATCCTTACTAGATGTATCATCGGGGGAAAATATAACAAATGGATTGTCATCTTACAAGAATTTGATCTTAACTTCTCTTTGGCCAAGTCCAAGAAATCACTAGTTTTTGCATAATTAATATCTAATTTTCCACGATTAGATGAGGATGTTATCCATGTTGATTCATTTGAAAATGAACACATTTTACTTGTCTCGTCGTCTGATCCCTGGTATGGAAACATTGTTTTATATCTTCAAACCTCGAAGTTCACTCAACATCTCTCGTGAGATGATCGATGATGTTTTAGATACCAAGCCAAAAAGTATACCATCATTGGCAAAACTTTGTATCACTGAGGAGTAGATAATATCTTGCTTCATTTCTTAACTCACGAGGAAGCCGATTCAATCCTAAACGATTGCCACAAAGGGATTTGTGGTGGTCACCTATCGACAACCCAAAAAATCCTGCAAGTTATTTCTAGCCCAATATCTTTAAATATTGTATTGAAGTGGTTAAGAAGTGTCACCCCTTCCAGGTGTTCACTTGGAAAATGCGATCTCATCCAGCCCCTCTTCACCCAATCATCACCATTGGTCCCTTCACCAAATGGAGGGTAGAATTCATCGATTGCAACCCAACTTCGGTTGGGGGGCATCAACACATTATCGTGGTCATTGAATACTTTGCTAAGTGGGTTGAGGGCCATGCCTAATGTAAAATCCGATGGGAAGACTGCAACCTTCCTCGTGTTCAACCAAATTATCACCCGGTTCAGTATCCCGAGTGAGATTGTCACTGATCATGGAAGTCACTTTCAGAATGAAATGATGGTAGAACTAGCATCTAAGCTAGGGTTTAGACATAATCATTCATCCCTTTATTACCCCTAGGAAAATGGCCAAGTAGAGGCTGTCAACAAGTCTCTCAAGACCATTTTGCAAAAAACTGTCAGTCGGAGTAATTCCAATTGACACATCATGATATATCTTGTGCTTTGGGCATACCAAACCTCAGTTAAGACTACCACCGGTTTTTCCCCTTTTCAATTAGTGCATGGTGTGGAGTCGATCCTTCCTGTTGAATGTGAAATCCCTTCTCTCAAGTTGGAAGTCGAGCTCCTACTTAACACTTCGGATTTAGAGAGATGCCTTGTGCACCTAGAGAGTCTTGACGAGCAGTGTCGAGATGCCTTTATGGCTATCGAAGTAGACAAGAAATGTGTCAAGGTTTAGTACAACAAGTCTGTTTTTTCCCAGTTGTATTCTGAGGGTGACTTGGTCCTCTTGTATGATCAAGACAAAGAACCGTTAGGGGCAGGCAATTTTAAACCCATGTGGCATGGTCCTTACATCGTGTGATGTGTCCTAGAAAAAGGAGCCTAAGAATTACAAGATTATGAAGGGAATAAGTTAGTCGAGACCAGAAATGGGCTCTACTTGAAAAGGTATTATGCTTGAGCCCTAGGCTTGGGTGGAACTCTTTGTATACTAATGTAAATTTAGTGTATAGACATATCTTTCATCCTTTTCTTTTGTCTTTAGGTTGCTTATTGATTTTTCCCTTTGTTGGCAGATGTTAATGGAATCTTCGGTCTACCTAGGATTCGCAGACGAAGCTAGTCGTCATAAAAGGAACTTGGCTTCCGCCGCTTGGGTGGTTTAATCACCTAAGGTTTTGTCGGTGTCTTCAGGTGGTGCATGATTAGGGCCATCCACGAATAATGTGGTTGAATACAGTGTCATCGTAGAACTTTTACGTGATTCTATCTCGCATGGAATTCGATCTTTAGAAGTTCGCCTGGATTCCCAGTTAGTAGTATGTTAGTTGAACGGTCATTACAACGTGCATGATCCTACTTTACTTCGTCGATTCCTACAAGTATGTCTTTTAGAATGAAAATTTTATTTTATTACATGTTATCACATTCCTAGGAGTTCTAATCATGTACCCGATTCCTATGCTAACTACATTTTAGATTGGCATTTGTCACATTAATAAAGAAAAGAAAACCATTAAATCAATGTACACATTGTAAGATATAAGTAAAGCCAAAGATCCTTTTTTTTATTTATATTTCAAAATATGGTGTTTATATTACAAAATTGGGGCTAAAACCCTCAATACACATATACAGTCGGTATACATATCCCATCACATCTATGATTGTGGAACCGAATGTGTGTCATGGTAGCCAACCATGACGTTTATGAGACCCCGAAAGAGTCGTACCCATGCTCTAGGTACACCAACCACCTGTTGCTACATGGCTTCAGGTAGATCCTCTACCTGAACCATAGGAATCCTCTGTGTCAAACAAGACAGGTTTCCCTACACGTTTTGTAGGACTCTCTCCGCTTCTCCTCCCATCACCTCATCTCCTTGATTCCTCCGTCTATGTCATAGGAATCCCTCTGGCCATTGCGGACCCATGTATGCGATTACACAAGTGTCTAGTTAATACTCAAACACCATTCCAAAAATATTTGTTTTCCTTAAATACAAAAATACAAAAACAAAAAATGAAATATTTTAAAATTTGTTACCTATATCACCGTAGGAGGCCCCTGGTGGAAGTGGCATATCAAGATCTCCTCAGAAATCGATCCCCTCATAGGGATAGTCATCCAGCGCAATGATCTGTCATAGCCACCAGAAGAAAAAATCATCATTGTAGGGTGTGGTCACCCTACCCCCCCCCCGTCGTCTCATGACCTCAATCCATCGTACCAAGGCTAGATTACATGGTCCTCTAGGAAGAAACTCCACTCTAGGTCCTAGACCTAGAACCCACTTGAAAAAGAAGCTGCAAAGAATAGAGGCAAACCCGAAGTTTGGCTTACTCCCTTGTTTGCACTTTGTCAAATGACTTTTCATATTGGTCAGCAGTGAGGTACACCAGTCATAGACAGTGGGTCTAGCACACTCTACTATATAAAACAGAATAAGTCTCGATGCTTGATGCAACGAGGTTGAACCTATGATCCTAGTAAGCATGAGCACTATGATATTCAAACTGAGATTACTTATTTCCTGGATGGGGACTTGACTTCCCACCTTAGGAGTCCCTACTATACAGTGGGAATCAATATACTCTTCGATCTTCATCCCACTCCCTACTCCGCGTGACTTGAGGTTCACAACCTCCCCTCGGCATGATAGACCATTCAAGAAGTAGATGTCCTCTACTTCGATCCTCAGTGGTTGTCCATCGAGGATAATCCTTTTACTATCAGGGTCCCAATAACCCACCAACATCTCCAATAACGTCACTTGGGCCCTCATTCATTTGACAACCCAAAATTTGTACAAACCACATTCTTTTAGAGTTGCTTGAGCCACTGGATCTCGCTCAATAGCTACATCCACCTCCTCATGTTCTCGCTCTCTCCATTCCAGGACCATCCTGCAAAAACAAATCATTTTTTTGAGTTAGAAACCCTTTTTTGGCCATTTGTGTACCTATGCACAGCCTTCTTTGCACACAATCAGATGTAGGGCTTGATACAAACTCTCTGTGGTTCACACAGGGGCATGTACCTCATCGTACATGCGACCTTAACAAAGGAGACCCGCGTACATCGAAAATCCTAATTTACGCCCTCAAAAACTAAAAAATTGGAACCTAATTCAAAAATGTAATCCACTGAATTTGAAGAAGATGAGATGAAGAGTTACCTGATCCAGACGGATCGTGATTTCATTTCTCGATGCTCCCACAATCGTTGTTTGAATCTCGGAGGTATTTTTGGTCCAAACTGCAATATTTGGGTAAAATTCACAATGATACAGTAATTTTTATTTTATTACTATTTATAAGCTATTTTTACCCACTTTATATAGTTTCATGCTATTTTTTAACCCAATGGACTAATTTAAGTATGGTTTTGAGCTGGTTTGTTGTAGTTTTGACTCATTTTTCTTGCAGATTTCAACGTCATGATTGGTCATTCCTCACCTCGGGCAGGTATTTTCATAACTTAGCATATAGGATAGGTATCCACTCCATCGTGCATTTTTGCATTATCCTTCGACTACCGCCTTTTTACGCCTTAGGTATGAACACATTTTTTGCGACACAAAACCTTCCATCTATTATAAATAGTGTCGTCGATAAATGGTAGAGACTTACCAAACATGGGTGCCCTAGTTAGATCCCCTTTGTCATTTGGTGCACATGCCGAGTTTTTTCCTTAGGACCGGGAGTCCATTATAACTTGATACATGACTTTATGATGAGCCTCATTTCTCATTCATGCACATGCGGCCTTATTCCCCGCGGACTCCCAAAGACGAGTCTTAGTTAAGCTATTTTCCGACTCGTCTAAAAACCAAAAAGATTGTCGAGTGATTTTTCCCTTTCACACTCGTTAAACTAGATTTGAAAGGTCATGAGTCTTAGTTAAGTTCTTTTCCGACTTGTTATTAAAAATAGAAAAGATCGTCGAGTGAACTTGTCTTTTTCACACTCGTAAATTGGATTTGAAAAGACGTCTATTTGGCACAAGTTTACCCCTTTTTCACACCAAGTAGACTACAAGACATAAAAAAGGATATTTTTTAGCATTAATTTGTGACTGCATCTTATGCCCTCGCTTGCAGTATTGAGCCTTTAGCCGGTTCTCGCTTTGCGTTATAAACAATTGCCTAAGAAGTTTTGCATCCTCAACCAAGCAGAACCTTGTTTATATCCTCCGCAGTTTGACACCCTATACCCTAGAAAAAACATCACCCCGAGTGTCCATCTCCCGCATGCATTCTTTTCATTAAGCATACGTACGTTCCACTTCTGGAACTAGTTTTGCTTACTTGCAACACTCGTTTCCTCCTCTGTATCATAACATTGATTGTTATGAAAAAAAAAAAAAATACGAGCGGGAAGGGAGTACTATATTATAATTGGTGGTAGTCATGTCACCTTTGAATAGAGCACAAAATTATTGAGTCCTTGTGTCATCATAATTTTGATTCTAGCATGGCCTTAGGAAGATGATCTCGTTACAGAGTTTTCTCTACTGTCTGGTTACTCTTCCAGTCCCTATAGAGAACATTATTAATGCCTCCTGCATCTAATAGTCACATCATTGAGTCTATGTTGTCGGATTCCACCATATGTCTCATGCTATTGTTCAAAGGAAGTCTCACAACCTGCGTCAGCCATTCCTCAGAAATCTTAAATTTGCATGTCGGTCATACCCTCAGTTTGTCTCAAAATCACATGATACTATGGTATTATCATGCACCTTGGCCTTACTTGCATCATCGTTAGGTGACCTTGAACCCAACAATTGACATTTCATCATTGGTCATCGACTAGGTGATTTCCCTTGTGTTCGATGGAAAGACAACTATTCACACTTTGAGATTCGTGCAGTGTCTTGGATGCCATTAGCCTTATTGGTGGTTTCCTCGCCTTTGTCAGCAGTTTTCATCATTGGCTGCTATTCAAAGGGTATTTTTCATCTACCGCTTGCATTTGATACATGCGAAAGACACAGGGTCGTTGGTTCATGAACATGTTCTTCGTCCGATCTCCACCAAATCATGAAGCTCCTGCTTTGTTCCTCGTGCTAACTGATGAGAGATGCCTTAATTCTCTCCCTTCAACGAGTCTCTTTCCATCGACTTCAGCTCATTTATTCTGGATATGGGACCTAGAGTTTTATGAGTACCTTGAGGCTTGCAGTCATTAGTGGCAGGCTCTCTTGCCATTGACAGATGGGAATACATCAATGTCTCCCGATCAATGGATTTATCAAGTGTTTGACACTGACTCCTTTATTCACACTTGTAGGAATGTACTCAGTGCCTTGATACCTACTTTCATTATTGTTAGGTTGTCTCTCATTTGTTAACGGTATACCTCAATGACCGGTAATCAAACGATGTCTCATTATGTTCGACCTCAACTCCTTTATTCACATGATGTAGACTTGCACCCTTGGTGGATAGTGTAGAAGACTTGAAGACATCACTATGTGGCCGCAATTTTCCTGAGTTGTTGCTTCCCTTTCATTGGACCAACACATGTTCGACTTTAGTGATCATGGGAGATCAGACTGTACTCCATGGTATACAAATATCTTTAGATTGATTTTGAAACTGGTTTCACTGGGCCTTGTTCGTGACTATGACATCTTTTGGCATATAACCGCAATTGAATCTGCCTATTCATGGCCACAAACACTTATTTGGTATATTTTCCACATGGATCTGCATTGTATTATTGGCAGCCATGTATGCAAAGTCAGTAAAGAATGTAATGAGCCATCGAATTCATCCATCTAGTTCTCTACCACTCCACTCCTAGGTTATTTATAATGTATTTCGGCCATCGCAGATACTCTTCTGATATCACACATTACGGGGCATCTATTATAGAAAGATTTGTCTCACCATTGCTATCTTACACAGAGGGCCTTTTTCCATTTCCCTATGCATACTTATCATCCCTTTTTGATAAATCCATAGCTAAAAATAAACATTTTCCCACATATACATGCCCTGGCAGCTATACAACAAGCATATACGCAGGTTGTTCCACTACATCCCCCGTACATCGGGATTTGTGCCAGAAAATACAAAAATGGAGTCGAGTTTCCATGTCACGACAATAGATCCCTGATCCTTGCCCTTCCATATATTGGAAACACTCTGACTTGTCCCTTCAATTTCATTTTGAAGGCTATAAGAGAACAATTTCGAGCTATGTAAAAGAGGAGAAAGAATTCAACTTTGAGAGAAAAGTTACTCTGGAGAAATTACTTCATATTGAGTCTGCATCCCTTTGTCCCTCAAGTGTGAACACTGTGTTCAACCCCCAAGCTCTTTCCCTATTGTTGAGAGAACTTCATTGTCTCTCTCCTTTGATCTTGCCTTTGGTGGAGGATGGAAGTGGTGCAGGCCTAGTTGGAAGGAACTTGGTTCCTTGGTTTCGAACCGTGCCGACACGGAAGTCTGTAATGTTGACACTTTTGTTGATCAATTATTAGTAGAAATACTCATTTCCCATCCTATTGGTATCACACAAATATATGATTATTATCCATGGGCATGTTTGTAATGTTTATTAATGGATTATGCTATTTGATGTGCTAACCCCTTTACATTATCACTATATACTTGATTTGCTTGTTTGTTGCGAACTTATTGCAGGTATACAGCTTTGGGTCGAAGTGCTCAACGGTGGAACATCATCAAACGTTGGATCGAGGTAGGCCTCTTCTTATCTTGCACATTAGTTTATATAGCATACAGTGGAATTGAGTTGATTTCTGTAGTCATACCTGTCTGTTGTGGTTTACCCTTTTCCATAGAGAGTTTTTCCCTCATAACAAATGTAAATAAAAATTCTAATTAATCAATCCAACAAGAAAGTAACTAATATTCTCAACCTACACTACAAAGGCTTACACAGGAAGAATATGAGGTTGTGAGGTGAAACAGTCCTTGAGAAATGCCTACATAATGGTTCTCTTTTCACTGATGTAGGCTATTGGTTAAAGAATAAATTATAATCACACAAGCAAACAACTCACTCAGATTTTCTTAGTTGATCAAGTATCTATTAGTGTCTCACATGTAGACGACTTAGGTTGTACTGTCCTTAGCCTACTCCCTTGAGTGTCTTCAAGACTTGCAATAGTACTCCGTTGACTCCTCAATCCTTAATCCCATCAACAAAATCAGTTTTAAGTGTTTAAAAATAAATAAGACCTTCATGAAAATAGGACTAATGCTACAACAAATAAACTAATGTAACAAAAAATTAAAATAGTGAACAGTAGACAATGAATTAAATATTATGAGCAGTGAACCATTAGCACAAGATAAATACAATGATTAACATATAAGCAAATATTTACTAATGGGTATAAACAATAGATACATAAAATAAAATGAAAGTAAATCAAAGAGTATATACCAACAATAAAACTACAACAAATGTACACATAAAACAATGATGCATACGATGAAGAATGGGGGCCCTCCAAGCCTCAAACTATACATTCAAGGACTATCAGATGAAATAACTTAGTATGGATTCATGTATTAATGAAATAATCTAGTACAAAGCTTTAGTGAGTCTCTTAGAAACCAAAATCTTTAGCAAAATTCAAAACTAGAAATTTGGTTCTATCTCCCAAAGTCTTCGTATGTTTATGTATATATACATCATGAAATGAAACTAAAATACTATCATTCCTCTACCCAGCTATCCAAATATGATATTATCCATCTATTAAGATCGAATTCATCATTTGGAGTGTGTAACAACCCTCCATAAGTTGAACATCACAAACATTTGAATTAACAAAGTAAACTAAACTCAAAATATATTACTACACATATACGACTTTCATTCAACCAGAATTTCTATCACGTTCCACTAACTCTAAGAAGTTTATCTAGCGAAGTGGTTAGAAGCAAGGTGTAAGTATACTTCTAAGGGTGGAATTTCACTAAAACGCATTTTAGGATTCTGCAACTTGCGCATTTCTATTAATGTCATTATAATCATCAATAATCCGTCAAAATTGGTAGATCATTAATAAAATCATTACTATAAATTGGAGACACCATCTTAATGAATTATAACTTAATAGTGTTAGTCATTAAATTAAGGATATTAAATCCATTCATAATACAATATTTAATATCAATTATTGAAACATAATCATTAATAACCTCATTAATATAAGGACTTTTATGCAATCATTATTATAATTCAATAACCATAAGTTATCTCAAAATCAAAATTCACTAAGTACATATACAAATATGATACTATATTTATGATCATCAATTATTTCATAAAGTATTACCAAAAACAAAAATCATTTATTTATAACATCATATAAATATACATATTTAAATTTAAAAGAATGAATACATATTTAGAAGTATAACCTTTTTTTAGTCCCTCCCTTCAGGGCCGAGGACTACTAGTAATCTATTTTTATGTCTATGCATGATAACCAATGTAAATGAAACAATTTAATCATTTTTTTTCAATACTCCACTTCTTCTCAACCAATCCAAAACGTTTACAACATTTTTTTATTTCCAATAAGAAAATTAGAGATCTTATTTGGCCTCATTTCGATGCATATAGTCGCAATAAGGTCTCATTTCGATGCATATAGTCGCATTGTCCTTAAAAACTTAAATTAAAATATACCATGGCTGAGTAAATTTTTGATAAGTGAAGTAATGCTAGACATAGGTCTAGCATTACTTCACTAACATTAAATGTTATATATTGTTATGATGTGTTCTACTTCCATATAAGCTCGTAATCAGTATAGTGTAAAGCTGGAGTAAGCTCAATCATTATGCCAATACTCATAGGTTTGGTATAACGTGGCTATCTATCCTATTGCAATATGGTTGTAGTGATGATCAACATGAGGATAACATGCAATCCTCTCTTCTCTGTAAATACTATCCCATTGTGCTTGCCCCTCCAGATGACATACCACTCTCTTGTCTCTATAAGTTGTGCTTGCACTCATCTGGACGGACCCCTCATCGATCCCAACACTGCTACTTCCTTGGAGTAAAGAGAGGATTTTCACTTGGGACCCTATCCACTGCGCTTGGATCTTCCTTACTGCGCTTGGATCTTCCTTTGAAGGTTCTTCATCTCGAATCACTGTTATTCTCTTTGCCTTTGCCCTTTTATTCAATATTTAGGTTACTTACTCTGATTCAACCCCTATGAAATGTATAACATCTTAAATAAAGCTCTTTCCATATTCAATTCTTTTCAAAATGGTTATCATACTATCATGTCTTGTTCTATCGAGGAACTAAACGAAATAGCTTGGAGTGCAAGATGTGTTTCTCAGTACAAGCCATTTGAATATACCTAGATTTTCTACTGGATAAATCTAAAACTATTTTGAACCATTGCTCAGGTTAGCTTTTATACTGGATAAATCTAAAACTATTCTGAACCATTGATCAGGTAAATTTAAACTATTCTGAACCATTGATCAGGTAAATTTCTTTCTAGTGACAAAAAAAATTACACCCTACTTACCTCATTTTTTCTTCTTCCCTTCTTGCAAGCAGAAGGTATCAAAAAAGGCCCCTGAAATAACCCATGTTCTCTAAGCGATGACCTATATTTCCTATGCTCTTTAGCTTCCTTCGCCAAAAGCAGAGCGTTTGCAGACTGGTCGGAACCTCCTGCCCATTCCACTCTCCTCTTATAAATCCAACCCGTCGTTTCGTCTTTAATCAGCGAATCTCGGCTAAACTTAAAATATTGATTGTCTTGGCTGTCAATTATGTCATCTATCTCAAAAATGGAGTCCCTTCTAGAGCACGTCCTTCACGTCGATTCTCTGTTAAGTAATGGAAACACGCTCATATCGGTGCCGGACGAATTCGAGAAGTTGCTAAATCGGCCCGCCCAGAGCTACATCCACGACACCAAGGTCATTGCCAGCATCGTTGTGGACATCAAGGAGAAATCAAAGGCCTACTCCTTCGTCAACGACATGCCTGGCGTCAAGAGCTCCGACATTAAGGTCGGTTTATGTCTTTTCTTTCTTTTCTGTCTATTGACATTTTCATCCGACCGTGAATCGAATCTGAAGGCTTGCTTCATTTCCTGTGTGTATCTATTTTGCAGGTTCAGATTGAGGATGAGAATGTAATGATCATCAGGGGGAAGTGAAAGCATGAGGAAAATGACGAGGATACCAAATACATACGCATGGAGAGAAAGCCCACCAAGTATTTTAGAAAATTTGTGCTTCCCACTGACACCAATTTGGATGTGATTTCTGTCAGTTGTGAAGACAGGGTTCTGATTGTTACAGTTCCCAAGCATCACTCATAGAAACGGTTTCCCGCTCGCTTCCATACCCAGTGCCATAAACAATTTCAAAAGGGGTTAAGTACATGTTTCTCGCGAGGATGGACCAGATTTCCCCAGCTATCTAATTAATTTAAATCTGATATGGGAAACCGCAGATATTAAATGCGCAGTTACTCTAAATCTCTCAGCTCTTAGATTCAGCTATCAGTTATAATTTCTACGCGGTGATATTTGTTGTATCCATGCTTTGATAACCTAAAAACTAAATCCGTGAATAGATTACTTAAAAATTCTAAATTTTCAAATCTAGTTCGAATATATTAACCACTGATACAGATTTAAACGTCTCCCATTGATATATTAGATATTAGAATTTAAATTTAAATAGTTCTAGACTTGAAAACTAAATCTTCTATAATGCTCAATTTATTTTCAGTTTTAAACATTTTCGCCTTCACTATAATATAATTAAGGGTTTGTTGTAAAAAATATGGTTCATATTGCTGAACTTGCTTTTCCATAGTCATATGTAGCTTTTTTTATACAAAGTAACATGGAATATATTGTATGAACTGAACAATAGACAAATAAAATCGATGATTGCTAGGTCAATATTCACCATACATAAGATTATGGAATAATCCAGGAAAGGCAAGATTTAAAAGGAAGTCAAAAGATCAGTTAGAAATAATGTAGTCAAATGTATGTGGAGGCAGTATACAAGAGAGCGGTCATTGTGAACAATCTAACTTATTATACTTTAATTGCAATAATGGATGAAAAGTAGGCACTTAGTATGAAATCTGTCGGTGAGCGAGAGATTTTTTTTTTCAAAGAGCGTTTGTAGCATGCTAAAAAAAACTTATATATTTCATTTGTTTGATTCTATTATGCATTAAAAGAATGAACGCTCTTGCATGGATTATTGCACCAATTGAAAATGGAACTTTAATATATGAGTCTTGGTATAAAATACGTTGGGAGCACATATATGGTTTGCAGTGGATATGGTTTATGGGAAAGAAAATAAAAACATTGCCCACAATATTGATGTATCACCACGACCAGCATTTTCCTTGTGGGTGAATACAGTTCACACTGTGATTTGGTGCAATGAATACCTTGGATCTTGGCATGTAAACAGAAGGCCATCGAACTCGATTTTGCCTTCAAAAAACCTTGAGATCCATCTTACCTTCTT
>ML778909.1:48930-60699 GCA_009831015.1 Picea engelmannii | reverse complement strand
GAAAGGACCGTTGATATGGAGAGGTGGGCCACCACCGATGGAGATCAGCGTGGTGGTTAATAGAGGACAAGTGTCGGGCAGTGAGAGGAGCGAGAGTAGTGAGTGGGATGAGTGGAAGTGACATGGAGGTGACATGGTGATCATATGTCATTTGAGCACGTTATTACAGGAGATATTGAGGGTGGTTTGGATCCAGACTTCCTTTGGGCCCGCAATCCACCACAATATGCCACGTACCCTTCCAAAAATACCATGGTTCCAATTGTGGGATTGCTTAGGAAAATTAACACTCAAGCAGTTTATGTCCTCGCAAGGAAACATGATCGTCGATCTGGTGATGATCTGTGATTCGGGTGATATTTACCTGTTGCAAGGATCGATGGTTCTCGATGACCTGGGATCAATTGTCTAGATTCACTTCAGACTTTTAGGCTTCGAGTGTTTCAAATGTGAAACAAGAAAAATATCTCAGAGGAAAATCTTTGAAGTGAATGTTCTTTCCCCACGTGTACCCTCTGATGGATGGTCTGGATTAACTTCGGGACTTTGGATGACTCTTGGTGTTAAACTCCACATGATTCTGCACCCCTGAATGGGTGACAACCATTGATATGATTTTCTTGGTGAATATTTACCATTGGAAATTTCCCTGTTCATTTCAACAATCCTGGCCATAAAATGACCATTCTTAATGGTTGTGTTTTTCCACAAGAATTTCCTATGTATATAAAAGGCTTGGTAAACCTATGTTGAGATGGATCAATGGAAAATATGTTGAGAAGTAATTCGAACCAAATCCAACATATATTTCATCCTTTCTAGAAAAACAGAACAGAGACACGCAAAGACTCAAACCAAAAAGAAACAAATAAGAACCAAGTCACTCAATAATGGGAAAATGACTTAACCAACCATAAGAGGAAAAATTGATGAAGGCATAGGGAAAAAGAGAGGAGAGACAGGGGATGCAAACCTAGGTTACAACACCCCCACTCAAATCCAAGGGGGTTTTCACCAAATTGAAAGGCTAATTTGGTTCCAACAAATATTCCCACATGCTTGACACCTTAGCCCATTGTGAAAATTCCTCTTGAAGATACAAAAATCAACACTCCCTCTTAGCGAGGAAGGTATCCTATCCACCATCAGCTAGATGTATGTATAGTAATAGAACCATATCTCTCCCAATTACAAGTTGGTCTTATTCCTCATCTGTAGTCCAATAGTACAAACTGGCTACTCCCTTTTTCATTGCGGCAAATGGGTCCATGAACTATGTCACGTCTGTCTCATTGGTTGTATCATTAGAACACATCAAGTTGCCTAGTTGGTGTGACTGGATTCATCCTCAGTCACTGAGAAAAATATTGTCTAATTGGATGCATCCTCGGTCATTATAGCACATTCTACTAAAATAAATGGTTACTCCATACATGTCTCAGATACCATAGAATCATCCTTACTCTTAAGCTCTTGCCTATCCTCCTCTAACATAGTTTCATAACATCTTGAAACACATGGATCCTCCATGGATGTATTATATGCTCTAGAAGCCTCCTACCTATGAAGCTCATGTTTGGCCTCCTCCAACCATGACACCTATCTTCCAGTCATAGAATATGTCTCTCTCTCAACTAAAACTAAGGGGGAACACCCTCTGGATGACCATCTCTCCCTCTAATCCAACCGACTCTCCTTGAGACCAGACTCACTCTGAGATCACATGCTCCTACTGAAACTTGAATCCCTTTGAGTCTGCACATCCTTGGGGCCATCTGCTCTCTTTCCATTGTCCTGTTCACAGTCTTGGGAGGATTCTCCTCCCTCCTGGATCTTGAGGGTTGATTCCCTCTTAACTCTGTATCCCTTTGAGCATGTACCACTGGTGGGGTCACTTACCTCACCACTCATAGAGCCATCTTCTCCTCCTAATTTGTCTCTCTTATCTTGCTAGCCACAACACTCATAGGTTGGCCCCTCAACCTATATAGGTTTCCCTCCGTAACTCCAAGAACCATTTTTTATCTAAATTTAGATCATCTGGGCACAAGCAGTACCCGTCCATATCGAAATAATACATGATATCCCTTCCTCCCAATCTCCAATATTGAGAGGACACTCCTCTTGAGTTTTGGAACCCACAACACATTTGACACCCTCATTATCTCTCCTAACTCCAATCAAAATTATAAATTATTGGATCTTCGTAATGAATGATTGGCTCCCATACCAATATGTACACATAACTTTGAGTCAGTATCTATGAGAATTTCAAATAAATATCTAGCATATGTCATATGGAAATATGATCTCTTATCCACCAACCATCTCTCCCTAGTAGAGACAGTACCTGAAAGGTCAGAGACCAATAATATCTCCCTCTGGAACCTGTCTGCAACTTCATCAACCTATGTTGTAGATTCTTGCTACATTCTTCCTCTTCCCTTCTGGTGTGGAAACTTTGAATCATAATGAACAAATTCATGGCACCCATAACATATGATATTTCCTAGAATATATTTTATGGGACTCCATTATCCACCAACCATCTCTCCCTACTGGAGATAGTACCTGAAAGGTCGAATACAAACAAGATCTCCCTCTAGAACCTGTATGCAACCTCATCAACCTATGTTGTATATTCCTTCTACCTTCTTCCTATTCCCTTCTGGTGTGAAAACTTTGAATCATAACTACCAAAGTCATGGCACTCATAACATATGATCTTTCCTAGAAGACATTGTATGGATGTATGTGACTATTCCTTTAACAACCTGCATACATACATGATTGTTCCTATTGAAACTCGCATACATGAGAAAAAAGTGTACGAACAATTAATACGACTCACTCCACTTCATACAATATATTCATTCTGAGGTTGACTCTCTCTACCACATGCAAGGTTTGTATTTCCCTGCCAATAATAGAAAATAGAGAGTCCTCAACCTTAGGCCAGATTTTCCACCCTAGCATAATTTCCCTTTGTTGAAATCACCAAGCCTCCTATCAAAAGTGTAGAATTAGTTATGCTAAATCCATTCTTGTATGATGATACAATGCTATTTCATAATGATATCTCTCCTTTATATAAAATCCTTAGGGGTCACCATAGAATCCCCTCCACAATTCAACATCAAATTAGACTTTCCTTGTGGGTATGAATCCCTAACACAAGCCCACAAAGCCCATAACCAAACCCATGAATCTCCCACTCAAATACAAGGGTTTTTTCACCAAACCAAAAGGATAATATGGTGCCAACGAATATTCCCACATTCATGAAACCTTGGCCTCTTGTGGGAATACCTCTCGAAGCTACAAAAAACAACAGGATTCAATCAAGAATGAACCCAACAAGTACAGTGCAATTTGATTTCAAAGATACAATTAAACCTACAAAATGACTATTTGCAAGTTACAATTGATGTTGATTCTTAAGTTGAATTGAATTAATTTTCAATGATTTTGATTCTAGTTATTCTTTGTTTATTGTTGATGTGATTGAATGTTGTTAATTGAGTCCTTTGATTATGTGTTGAATATTCTTTACAGGAGCATGATCACATGTTCTTGAATTTCATTAACTTGTTGGGTAATCCATGTGTGATGTGTTAAATGATAAATTAGAATTGTGCATATGTCAAAAATAGGCATTAAACATCATAATAATCCAATAGAATATAAACCATCGCACAATATTCAAGGTGTACCTAAAATCTCGTTATTCAAATTTTGGGTGGATATTAGATACAATCACCAAAAAAATTATCTTTTTATTGAAAATGAGATACAAGAAGTCTAAAATGAGACTTTTTCTTTGTACACACTTACAATCGATTTATCAAAGTTGGCCTTTACTTTAGGTTAAAATCATGAAGATCGGTAACACTTTTTCTTGTTTTATGACAAATTTTTTTTAATTTTAACAGGTTCTTCAACTTCCGGTAAACAAAAGTTTTTTTTTTATTTAGAATTTTACTTTACTGTAAAAACAAAACTTATGAAGAATTTTGTTATCTTTCTACTGACCATTTTTCAAATTTTTTTATTGATATTTGATATGTCAATTTTGCAATTGTTTGACAGTATGTTCCTTAAAAATAATGGGAAATATAATTTGTTATGCCCCCCAACAATGTATCCATTATTAAACTTTTGTTTTTGATAAATGAAATATACTGCAACAATCTACAAAGACTCAATTTTGTGATGAATTTAGTTTTGAATCTAACGGATGAATATTATAATTTCTAGAATATTTTGAAGTTGACCAATCTGAAAAAGCTATAGATTTTAAACACATGTTTTCCCCCACCATGTATCTATCTTAATTTTTACTTAAAAGTAAAATCTAAAAATACCCTTTTGAAAAGAACAGTTTAAGGATTATGAATATAAAATTTCCATAATTTTCCACTGTGTATTTTTAGAGATATGGATTTTTCATTTCATTGAATCATAATCTCACCTAAAAATATTATGCAATGATCTTTTTATAAAATTAAATAAAATTAAATAAAAACACCGAAAAATGAAAAAAAATTGTATCCATTGAAAGAAAATTCAATTTTAAAAATGTTGGTATCAATTCTGAAACTAAATTCCGAGTATTTGTAGGAGTCCGCTACCTCCAAAGATCAAGTAAGCTAGAGACAATTTGCAGTTTCTTACCAATAGTCTCATTTTCAGGTTTTCAGTCGAAATGTTCTCTCGGCCGAAACCTAGTTTTTAACGAAATCCGTTAAAAATTAACCTTTCGGCCAAAATATGCTTACTGCAGGAAAACAATTCATCCAAAAAATATTTTACATGAATTTCTTGGGCGTCATCATGGCACCGTTCAATTTGACATGCAAATTTTCGACTAAAAAAATTGCTAGCAACATTTTTTCGGCCGAAAAAATGCCTCTAGGAATTTTGGAGACCCGATTCTCACAAAAGTGTTACCCATCTTCATGAATTTACCCTTTATCCAAAAACAAATTTTAAAGCTCCTTCTAGAAAGTTAGGCTCATTAAATTTAGCTTATAACATTTTCCAATTTCCTTTTCATTTCTAATTTCTCCGATCCTTTTTAAATTTCTTGTTTCTCCATGCATTTTTACAATTACAAAAGAAATGTTTTACTTTTTCTAAAAATTAAACCTCATTTAAACTATTGTTTTCAAATTTCTGTGGTGAGTAGTTTCGAGGTTAATTACCAGATAATCCACAGTTGGTGTCATTTTTTTCATCGACGTTTCGAATCCGAATAGATGGAACAACAGAGCGTTTGAAAAACTCAGTCGCGCCCTAATCTGGGGAGAAATCATAAGGACACGTGCAGCACTCGGATTTGAAACATCGATGACAAAAATGACACCAACTGTGGATTATCCGGCAATTAACCTCGAAACTCATTTAAACTCTTAAAAAAATTCCATTATGCCACCCTCAAATCAAAATGTGTTTTTTTTAATAAAAAAAGTGTCAATATCTCAACAACACATCATTATCAAACCTAACACCCCACATTTAATTTGAGTAAACCACTTAATTCATAGTACCTCTTTTGTTTTCATTACCTTTAAATTAATAAAGTAATAAACTATCTCTTCGTCACATGAATTAAAAAATATGCATTATGATATGAAAACATTCACCTTGTCCTCAATGCTTCTCATTTCATATGTGGAATTTGTGAATATTGGAAAAATACTTAATCTTGTATTTTTTCTCTATATTGTAAGAGTTACTGAATACTCGGATAATTACTGTCGAAGAAAACATAATTATACTCAACAAAGAAACTCTTCAGTTAATGTTAATTTGTTTTCAATTGACGTATGCTAAAGCTAGAATTCTTCAATCATAATCCCTATTAGCATCACAATCCATGTTGATAAAATATAGAGCACAAGAAATACAAGAGACAAAAAGTTTGGTAGAAAAGGTCTCAATCCATAATCTCTCACTCATTTGTATCCATTTCAATGACATAAATGTATAATACATGTTTTAAACCACCTCAATTTCTCTCACATAGACACTTCATCGGGAGATAAGGACCTCATAAATGATTTTAGGGGCTAAATTTCGCAAATGGGATAATTTTCCATGGTTTTTCCCAAAAACATATTCGCCAATTTCCATTTTTTCTAAAACTGATTTGCCCAAATTCCATAGAATAAAATTATTTTATCTTAAAAATCACCAAAATTTTATAGTAAGTATATAAAATCCTTATAAATTTGAATATTTTTACAAAACTATCGCCAAACGTTTTACATTTTTCATATTAAGGACTAGTAATATTAGCCCATGCTTCTACATTTTAATATTAATTTTCATCCTTAAAGTCATCCTTTGATAAGGTAGGAGGAGGCAAAGTAGGAATCTAGAAACACACTTAGGACAAAAATTGTATCCTTAAATGTGAAATGCATTAGGTCATGTACTAGGAATTCATAATTGTTTTAGAGTCAAAGGATAACATATTCATCTTTAGCTTCTCTCGAGTAGCATTTAACTTGTAATGCAAAATCTTAATTTCCATTTTAATCTTGCGAATAAGCTTGAGAAGTGTGCTATAAGGAATTTTTCAATAATTCTTACCTAGTACTATACTAATCCTTCTCTTCTTTGATTTGGTGACTTCAAGAGTTGATGCAAATTCTTCAGGAATGTTATCCATTGGATCATTGTTGGACTCTAAAGATGTCCTAAAAACAACCTTAGTCTGACATTAATTTTATCAACCAAGGATTTGTCTTTTCTCTCAAGATTGTCAGCAAAGTCTATGCAGATAGTTGTAGAGGTTTAAATCATGTAGATAGTTAATTTACAACAAATATGAGTCTATCTAAATTACTACAATAACCAAGTTCTTCACACATTAACTAAAAAATCTAAAACTAATAACTCAATCAACAGAAAATATATTCTGGGAAATAACACACCATGAAAAAAAATAAAAATTAATTAATGAACTCATTCATCTATTCAACAAACGACAATTTAATCTACAAAAACACTAATGAATCAATCTCTCAATGATTAATTAACCTATTGGAAAGGAACAACGATCTACTGAATATTTAAGAAGGAACAACAAATGCAAACTCAATGAAAGGAACAACAAATTTGAATTCAATGAAAAGAACAGCAAATTCAGATTTAATGAAATGAGCAACAAATGTAAACTTAACAAAAAGAATCCACAAACGATAAATTGAAAGTAATCAATATTTGAACAATAATCGATAATATGTTCTCTGCTAATGGAATAACACAACCAAATCGTAATAAAAACAACAAATGAATGAATTTATTCTAACTATTGAAGGAAATATCAAATCATGAATTTATAACAGAATTGATAAGATTACAGATAAGACAATAGCTCCTGTCGACTGGGCCCATGGTCTTCAAAAGATACTATTATGAAAAACACAGTACACGAAAATGATCAAAATGCTTGAAGCTTCCATTAATTCCATAATTGATAAGTCATTTACAATGGGACTGTTGTACAGAGTGTCAACAATTAAGAGATCTGAATTTTGGTATCTCTCTATCATTCACTCTTCTTTATATATTACAATGAGACAAGTAAATTAAGTTATCTTGAGAATCGTGAGATCCTCAAGATTTCTTTTACTATTTATGAAGATTGTAAGATAAAAATTCAATCTTCCTTTGAACTGTTTTGTGCCTTATTTCTTCGATCTTCAATGGTCTGTGCATCTTCATGATCTTCTTTATTATCCTCAGTTAACAACAATTGTCTATTTTTGCATAAAATCAAAACAATTCAAACCAAATCTTAGAAAATATCTAAAATAATTTAATATTATTTCCTAAGATCTTTTTAATCATTTTCTTCCCTAATTACTTCAAACTAATAGAAAAGTCAACAAAGAATATATCATAAACCAAAGTAACAAGGAGAATATTTATACCCTTTTGTTACCCCATCATACCCTCCAGCTTACCTTTTTGCATTTCCTCATGCAACAAGAGAGTTCATATGCAAGGCAGTGAGACTGTAGGGTGGAGAGGTCTCTTCTCTATACCTTTAGAAACCATGCTTACTTTTAAGTTCTTCAAAAGCAACTTCTTCCTTTTTCTTACGAATTTCACAAACACTTTGATAACCCTCTGTAGGATACCAAATAATGGGGGGACTGTACCTTCATCCAATCCAGGAAGGCCCTTATTCCATGATCATTTTGGTATACCTTTCTAATATAAGAGCAACTGCTTGAAAATTCCTAAAACCAAATGGTTTCCTGTTCTTGATTTCATTTGAAGAAACACTCCATCTTAATTTGGTAGCAGAAATAGATTCTTCTTTAATTTATCCAAAACACTGTAGCCCTTAATGTATAACATGTCTATGGATGGGAGATAAAGATTCTACAACCTTATCCCTCTTCATAAATGCTCTATGTTGCATAATGGTGTCAAAGGATTTAGAAGGTTCTCCTCTGACCCATAGGTCTAGCCCATTTTCTCTTTTCATGAAGACCTTACGTGCCTTGGCCCATATAATTTTATTTTTGGAAAAATATAAAAAGGCCTTAAACTAGATATCCCCAGTAAATGGATTGGGGTTCTCATCTCTGTTTTCCTCTAGAATGAAATTATGAAGATATATTTCACACCAAAAGTATTTTACTACATCTTCTTGTTCCTTAAAACCCAAAACAAAATCAGAGACAGTGGTAAACTTAGAAGGTGTTCCTTCCCTAATGGATTTCACTTTTAATAACATATAACGTTCCAACAAAAACATGGCATAATTATTAGTATGGGCCTTTCAAGCTAATATATCATAATAAATAGAGAAAATAATTTTGATTTTCTCCAAAGCTCCATCAAGCTGACGCTGCACCTTATTTACCTTTTCTTTTTCTCTGTTGAGAACAACAAAGGTTTCATTTTCAGTTGCTGACATGGCTCAGAGTTTCTTGACAACTTTTTGATTCTCTATTATTGTCACCATTTTATTTCGGCATTGGGTTAGGGTCTATTGGGATTGTTCGAATTCTACTTCCAATCTTCTAATAGTGGCATCCTGTTTAGGGAAATGAAGCACCTCTTTAGTCTGAAAAAAAATTTCTCCTATTACTGGAGCATATGACTGAGTCTCCGTTTCAATTGATTCTAAGGGAGCACGAAAATAGGTTTTTGTTTCAACAGAGTTAGTGTGAATTTCCCTTCTAGGAAGTGGATTTATTCCCTGTATTATAACCCTCCTAGATTTCTTTTTCTTATAGTTTTTGTCAGTCTGTTCCATCTACTTCTTAAGTTGTATAATTGTTTCCTTCAATCTACCAACTTTTTGTTTTAATACCTTTATTTTCTTGACCCTCTTCCTCAATGTCTTGTTTTCATGTTACAATTTTTTTATTCTGTTATTGCCTTTTTCTAATGTTTCTTTATGTCTAAGGAGAATTTCAAGGTCTTCTCCACCTTGATCAATTGGCAATTAATTCCCTATATCCTCTAGGTGCTCTTGTTTCTCTAAAGGAATGTTCTCATCGAAATGAGGTTCTAGTTGTTCTGCTACCTCAGGAGATTGCCTCATAGGAGAGGATGGCATCTCCATATTAGGAAGATCAAAGACGGAGTTTGAAGGAGGAGAGGTTGGATCTTGGAGTTCTTCTGGCCCGTCTGTATCTTCAGTAAGTGATATTCCCAAATTTCCCAATACTTGGGCCATATCCTCTTCATAACTTTCGAAGAAATCATCCTACTGCCCCACAAGGTTTTCATGTGATGGCTCTTCTATTTGCATAGTCACCTGAGTGATTTCAGGTTGTATTGTCTCTATCTCCTTTCTTCTTTTAACAGAGGAGGTTTCAGGAACATAAGTTGTTCTTTTTATTTTCCTTTTTGATGTTCTTGGTTGCATGCTCTGATTTTCCTCCAACTGAATAAGTTATGTTTCTATTTCAGGTTGGGTGGCTGGTATTTCTATTTTGGCATTATCTCCCTCTGGCTGGACTACCTCAATTCCTTGTGGAGGTATTTCATGGTGGACTTCTAGTTGCTCAATTTGCAAGGGTCTATAGAGCTCAATTAGGTCCCCCCATGTTATTTGTGTATGATTTAAGGCCCTTTATACTATCAATTTTACTAACCCATGATGATTGATTATGTTAGCAGGTTCTTTAGCTTTTTGGGTTCTTCTAGTGACCTCATGCAAAATGCTATTAAAAAAGAATGGTAGATTTACTACTAACCGTTGTTTTAACACTTCCAACAGACCGAGGTGGCGAGGTCTCACCACATCATATCACCCATCGCATGTAATGTATCTTTGCACCATGTCTGCTAGCTCCCTCCAAGGTTCACTAAGAGCAGTGGGGTTGAGGCCTTTTCCTTTCTTGCCAAATTCCTCCCCTAGTCCTGCAAAGGATTCCACAACTTCCTAGAGTGTTGTGTGTTTACCAGTCCATTTTGTTCCTTCATTTGGAAAGCATGTTACCTCGGCTATGATCGCGTCAATGACTAGTATTTGTATGCCTTGAATTATCGATACTTCCTCCTATAGATTTTTGAAGAATGCTAGTGCCACATTTATATCAAATCCCTGCAGTCTGTTAAAATATTGTGTCCACCCTAATCGGTTTATAATTTCCCTCGCCTGATCAGTCACTCACATAAGTGTAGTCTCACATCGAATACTTCAGCCACCCATATCTTTTGTAAGAAAATCAGCACAACTATCGTTCCCACCTATAAAACTTGTTAGACCAGCCTGTAAAAGAAAGTTACTAGAAATGGTAAAAATTACAGAAAAACAATGGTATATAAAAAGAATACGTAATTTCCCATTATCTGTAATTATTATGGCTTATCAAAAATCATGCAGAATTCCCACCCCCCAATGAGTGAAAGGTCGACCTCGACCGATCATATGTGTGAATGAAATAATGATAGACAATCAAATGAGGGATAAGTATGACGTCGTCATCATTGGGAGAAGAACCGTTAATAATTTTCAAAGAAACTTAATGTTAATCATGAATGATAATCACATCTTTTGTGGAAAGTGCAAGCCCAAATACCAATTTCCAATGTGTTAAGGAAGAAATTCTAAATATTCCTAATATGTCCACATTTTATAAAGATGCCATGTGTTATAATTTTGTCATCCTCCCTTGTGTTGAATATAGAAAGAATGATAGCCTCTTTTTTAATAAAGGAAGTCTATGAGCATAATAAAAACTTAGCGAATTAAGATAAACTTCAATACCATAGGTAGAGCCACTTCTTCCAGCAGGCATCCATAGCCTCGATAAGGTTTCCATTTAACCCATAGATGAGCCAGTATCCTCGATAAATAGTTTGAATAGTCTTTTCCCAAAATGGCCACTATCCTTGTTTGGTAGCCAGATAACAACAATGCCACTCACTAGATCATAACAAAGTGAACAAGCCAGCTCATGATGAGACCTCTTGTCCTTTAACCCTAAATGCCAAAGGCCATTTCCCTGGTGTGGTAGCCATAGTGGGAATGTCACTTATGTTAATCTCTTATGATCATGATAGGTTGGCTCATGATGAGACCCCCTATCCTTTTTGAGAGAAGGTTTTTTTATTTTATTATATTTATATTTATTTATTTATTTATTATTATTATTAAAAAAAATTAGGCTTTATTAAGGGAGGCTCGTCTACTCATTAAGAGTGTGGGATGGCATAAGAAGTGTAATAATTCCAAGTAAAAATGTGCCTTAGACTCCTTATTATGATGTGAAGGAAAAATATCATTTA
>ML778909.1:30950-48880 GCA_009831015.1 Picea engelmannii | reverse complement strand
TGTTTATGGATTATGAACAATATTAAGATAATTCAGAAGAATCAATCCATAAACAATTTCATAAGGTACACTATATATTTCTCAAAAAGAAAATAATAAATCGTTCATGATAATTATAATTGATGTCGTTGAAGAATAGTTAGTGAAGTTCATACCCAAAGGAGTAGCTAAATGTATAAGGAGTAGTTTGTTAGGAGGAAATATTGTCGTTTAATTCCGTTGTAGCACTTGCCCAACTATTTAATTTTTCAATCCGAGGTACGTAGGCTTACGAAGCACACGCACTATATATGCAGGACTGAAGTAGAAGTAATCTAATCTAAATTGTTGAAATGAAATTAATCTAGGAAAGCAGGAAATTAATCTAGGAAAGCAATACAACATGTGAAGAGTTGAATGACAAAAGACATATGTGAGCTCACACAATAAATCAATCTCAAATTATATTACAAGAATAAAATGACAAAGCATGAAAGAATCAAAGCTAAGAATCCCCTTCTCCTAATTACAAGACTAAATTATGAATTACATGCCTCCTCTCCCTCATGAAGGGAGAACACTCTCTTATATACATGAGTGTCATAATGACAGATCCACTATTCTCTCAACCACTCTCAACTACTTTCCCATTATTACAAGATACGATCCCTTCAAATCCTCCACACATCTCTCACATATCTTAGATAAGATATGCCAACCAAATCTTCCATGATCTTCTCTCTTTCAAATCTTCAAGTTTGAAGATGTAATTCGAATTTGAGGATAATTTGTGACTTTTGAATTTGTTGAAATATTCAAATATGCCTGCACACATCATCCAACTTTGATATATAATGAAAATATGTTAATTTCTAATATTTAATCACAAATTCACTTATAATACTAAAATGAATAAAGTCAAAAATAATAATGTGAAACCCAAATGTATTTATGAAAATGGTATGATGGAAGGTTAATGGGACGATGAAATGTAAGGAATAGTGAAGGAAAAGGTGGATGAAAATAGGACATTTCTGAGGCCCAACATGCCCTCCAACTGAACATGTTGCATGTCCTCATGCAACCATGCATGGATCTTCTTAAGAACTTTTGGCATTTAAACTATGGCTTTGGTTGATGATGTCCTTTTAACAATGAATGTTTCCAGGGTATGAAATACAAGAGTAACAACATGTGAAATACATGAGTAATAGATTACATTTTCTTATGGTTGATTCTTGTGTGACAACCATGAATACAAAGAATGTTGGTTCTTGTGTTAACAACATTCATTTCCCATATTTGCTGCAACATTCATTTCACTTATTTGTATTCTTGATGCAATAATTTAGCCATGTACTCACTGGAAATAATAAGCTATCAATGTGCATAACAGAGCATCATTGAGTATAAGAAAGCCTTTTCTCTATCTTTTATGAATCATGCCAATATGTATATCAATCAAAATGCAACAAAGTGTCATTGGAAAAGAAATATTAGTGAATCATAAATGGAATGATGAGATGGTAAAATGGAATAATGGTAATGAATATGTAGTGAATATAGATTCCCTCCCCCACAAATGAAGTGGTTGCATATCCTTATGTAACTTGGCATAGGTTATGAAAGTGAAAAAGGAAATAGAGCATGTTGAGGAAATTTTCCAAAGTTATTCATTACTAGAAAATAAGGAATTACATGATTAAAGATTAGAAAAGAACATACCTCCACTTACCCAATAATGATGATGAACAATACAATAGGAATATGGCTGGTGCTAGAGCATGGAAGATGTTACTACTGCAGGATCATGAAAATGGAATTGCCAATGTTGTTTTTGTTGTAACTGGATCATGGGAAGTGAAGGAATCTGAACTGCTACTATTAAATCATGAGAAATGTGGAAGGCAGAGAATATGGATCTGTGGTGCTCTCATAGATCAGAAATCAAACTGCTGCAACTGCTGAGGGGATCATGAAAATGTGTATAGTCTTCACTCGCTACAAACTGATGGTAATCATGCAAATGAATGTGTCGGTGTCGAGCATGAAGATAAATAATTGGATTATCAGCTATCGATGAATGTCGTTAACCAATGCGAGACAAAATCACCAATGATATCAATGAGTGTCAAGGTACCCGAGTACATCTTGCAAAGTGCGAATAGAGGTGTTGATGTAAGTGCAAATGCAACAAATTAAAGAAATAAAATGCATTTTTGTACCTGTTGTCGTTGCACACTTATCTCATCGTACATTGTTGCGTGAAGTGACTTAAGAAAAAAAATTAACGTTAAACGTAAAAATATGTCTTGACTATCGTTTTTAGGAATGAGATGTCCATTTACAATTTTTGACAATGTTTTTTATTTTTATAATGTTTTTGTGTGTTTCCATGGTTTTATAATTTTTTTATTGTTTTTCTTTGTTTGTTTTGTTGTTTTTGTTTTATAATAAAACAAAAAAAAAGCATATATATATATTTTTAAATTATTAACAAACAAATATATAAATGTTGTTTGTGTTATTTAATTAAAACAACGAGGCACTTTTCTTCAAAGTCGGTGTCCTTGGTACTGCAAATAAATTTCACCTGTTGAGTCGACTAGAGATCCTCAGAACTTATGCTGACATGGCTTGCAAATGACTCCAATTTACCAGTCACTCTATCATCAAAGAGAAAACCAAAAGAAAGCAACATATTATCTTTATCCACTGCATAATTGGCATAAACAGTCTCGTGCATGCCCAACATCCCCAATCTTTTCTCATGAGAAGATGGAAAAGATCCCAAGCCCATTAAAGTACTAGCCACCAAAATGCCTGTATGATCTACAAACTCTCTGAGTTCCTGGATAGCAATGAGGCAACCCCCACCGACATAGAGGACAAGTTTCTTAGAGTTAAACACAAAGCGTAAGATCCGTTCTAATTGAGAAATCTGTGGGGCCTTTGGGAGTATTTCCATATAGCCATGAAGTTTTATTGCTTTGTTCCAATATGGAATAGTCATCTGTTGTTGAACATCCTTTGGGATATCAACTAAAATAGGTCTTGGCCTCCCAGATGTTGCGAGATAAAAGGCTTCTTTGATGACTCAGGGAATATCATCAACATCCATGATCAAGTAATTGTGCTTTGTTATAGACCTAGTCACCTCCACAATGGATTCTACCCTCCTTCATCATCGTCAATCTTACCGATCAGATGGAACCTGTAACCAGTGAACACATAGAATGCAAGGGTTGTCAATTCTCCAGATAAAACACTAGTGTAGGCATACTAGTAAGAAATTATAATGATCAGAGAATAAACTACAACATGTGTAAAGTAAATATAGCAAGCCACCGCAATATAATACTACCTGAACAAAGTTAACTTCATCAGATTCACCACTACCTTGCCATCGGTATACGCAACCCAAACCATGATGAAGTAGATCATGTTAACTAACAGAAACATCTACTTCCATGCGAGCCGGCCTTGGCATACAACCCAGTCTTCATCAATCGTGACAGTTACAATGTTGGCCATCGTTGATTTAGCAGTGAAATCATGGGCGTATGGGTGTATAAGTATGGATAAGTCTCTTCATTTCTACTCAGGAGTCAATAATAAATTATACCAACCGGTCATTATCGTAAGAATTATCAACAACACAAAGAAATCCAGAGAATATGTGAAGAGAAGTGGGCACATCCAATCTCTATTCATTAAAGGCATCGAATTTGGAACAAAATTTAATCATTCAATGGTGAAATGATGGATCACTTTAGGATCTGGACTTATTGTAAATTAATTGGTACCAGAACATGAAAGAACCATGATCTGTGAAGATCGATAATTCAAGTCTAGGAAACACATGTGTAACCCTAGATATGAATCGAAGGATATTATTGATATCGACCTGTGGATATGGATAATCACAATCCTGCCACCAATCATCGCAGAGATTTTCAGCAGTTAAAAACCACCGTAAAGAGGGTATATTGTTGCAAAGATCTCGCAACTAAATCATGATCTTGATTTTACGCAACAATAATTAGGTAAGGCAGAGAAATAATGGTTGCATGATCATGATTTGGTTCTTATTTTTCGATCAACAACCCAACACAAAGTGTCTAGTTTTTTATATGAGGCTTATATTGATCATGAGAATCTCGGGAGCAGATTCAGGAAATAATCGCCCATATTGGTTATGGGAATCGCTCAAATGCCTGAAGAGGTGTTAAGATAACAAGCAATCCATTCAAAGATTGGAATGCCTAGGCTTACAAAGAAAATGATCACGTTTAATTTTTCCCAAAATAGATTCAACAAAAACATTTTACAGGATGTAATTCACTCCACGGTTTACATTCAATAGATGGTTATGTAACAACCAATTAGAACTGTTAGTCCAGTTGTGCATGCATGAATGTTAGGGTATGGGCCATGGAAAAGGTGAAGGGCGGATGTTGCAGTGCAAGTTATCTCTCTAGCATCGCATGTGCAACTCAATTGACCAAAGCCAAAATGTATGTTACTGGGTGAGTTTTGTATGCAGGTTTTTACTCCAGGTAAGGCAAAAATATGGGGGTGATTGGTATTAGAGGTGTGATTTGCACATCTATCAGTTGCAGGTTGTAATTCAAGGGGTGTTGCGACAACTCAAACCAGAAATGAACAGGCAACTTCAAACCACAAACTATTGTAGCAGGCAACAATTTTTTTCACAGTTTAAATGGAATTCAACTGACCAAAGTTTAGCACTATTTTAGCATGCCGCGACAGTTCATTGGAGAAAAACTCATGAATTTGCAGACCATTTATTATTTATTTATTTATTATTATTATTATTATTATTATTATTATTATTATTATTATTATTATATATTGTTTTATTCTATTTTATCCTAACGCCACTATTGTTTTATTATTTGCAAATCTGCAAATTTATTCAATCACTGTTACAGCAAAATCTTCATTGTTTCAGCAAGTAAAATTTCGTTGTAACAACATGTCAAATGTCATTGTACCAGCATGTTGTAATAGCATGTAAAAGTTTCGTTGTATCATCACGTTGTAACAACATGTAAAATTTTCATTGTATCAGCATGTTGTAATAGCATATAAAAACTCAGCTTTCTTTTATTCGTCTAAAAAAAATTTTACTGTGTTTATTTGCAGATCAAAGGATGGGCACAAAATCATTCATTCCTGAAATCAAAATCATCCCTATTTTCTGATCCTCGTGATCGTACAAAGCGCAGAGGAGAGAATAATTAATCTAGGTAAAAGTAAAATCTGATAATGAAAACAAAAACTAAAAATGATAACCTACCTACTCTATGCTAATTACATCTTAGAAATCAGTTACGTGTAGTCAAATAACCAATGGAGCCAAAAACACAACAATAACAACAATATGTTCAGTGGCAATTTTTCAAATGAAAAATAGAATTTTACAAGAATGAATGAATCTAGTTGTTGTAACTATAAATTAACAAAATTAAAAGAATCTAACCTGGTAGTCCCTTGAAACCATCATTAGATATAGATTTCATAGGTGTAGTTTCCCTCACTCAAATCATGTTGCATCTCCTCATTGTCATCCTCAAGTTCCTCAAATGTTGATTCCTCATTCGTTTCTAGAGGAGTATTTAAGCTCTAGGCTACTGTCAAGATCTCCTCTTCCTGAGAAGAAGAAATCCTAGATTTCGCAAGGATATGAGCAAGATGTTCCAGGCTGACACTCATAGTTAAATCATATTGAAAAAGGGGTTCTTACAGCACCCAAATCAAAATAAAAAAATTGAAAATCACACTTGCTGAAACACATGAAAACCTCTTCACAGTTGCAAAAACTGAAATTGCAGAAATTGAAATTACTAGAATTGAAATTTACACTACCATGCTTGCCAAAATTGAAACACTCCCTACATGACCTTACCCATATGTCACCTCAGATTTAGGAGCATGACTAATCACACTTGCATGAAAATTCAAACTAAAATTCAATCCATCGTGCTTCCCCGGCAATGGCGTCGAAATGTTAGGTAGAAATATTGTCGTTTAATTATGTTGTAGTACTTGCCTAACTATTTAATTTGTCAATCTTAGGTTCATAGTCTTATGAAGCACAGGCACTATATATGTAGGACTGAAGTAGAAGTAATCTAATATAAATTGTTGAAATGAAATTAATCTAGGAAAGCATTGAAAGACTAACTAGGAAAGCACGAAATTAATCTAGGAAAGCAATGCAACATGTGAAGAGTTGAATGACAAAAGACATATGTAAGCTCACACAATAAATCAATCTCAAATTATATTACAAGAATAAAATGACAAATCATGAAAGAATCGAAGCTAAGAATCCCATTCTCCTAATTACAAGACTAAATTATGAATTGCATGCCTCCTCCCCATCATGAAGAGAGAGCACTCTCTTATATACATGAGTGTCATAATGACAGATCCACTATTCTCTCAACCACTTGCAACTAATTTCCCATTATTACAAGATATGATCCCTTCAAATCCTCCACACATCTATCACATATCTTAGATAAGATATGCCAACCAAATCTTCCATGATCTTCTCTCTTTCAAATCTTCAAGTTTGAAGATGTAATTCGAATTTGAGGATAGGTAGTGAATTTTGACTTTGTTGAAATCTTCAAATATGCTTGCACACATCATCAAACTCATCCAACTTTGATATATAATGAAAATATGTTAATTTCTAATATTTAATCACAAATTCACTTATAATACTAAAATGAATAAAGTGGAAAATAATAATGTGAAACCCAAATGTATTTATGAAAATGGTATGATGGAAGGTTAATGGGACAATGAAATGTAAGGAATAGTGAAGGAAAAGGTGGATGAAAATACGACATTTCTGAGGCCCAACATAGTCATAAAAACAACACATGTTGTTGGTGTAAACAAAAATTGTTGCTTTCAAGGGAAAGGAACAACAACAAAAACAACCGCAAAGGAAACAACAATTGTTTCTTTCGAATGAACGTCATTACGCTCAAAGGTAACAACAATCACAACAAAGGGAATGACATTTGTTATGTTCGAATGAACGACACTATCCAAAAAGGGAACAAAAATCACAACAAAGGGAACGACAGTTGTTACATTCGAATGAAAGACACTACCCACAAAGGGAACATCAATCGCAACAAAGGGAACAAAAACTATTACGTTTGAATGAATGACACTACTCACAAAGGGAACAACAATCGCAAAAAAGGGAACGACATTTGTTATGTTCGAATGAACGACACTACCCACAAAGGGAACATCAATCGCAACAAAGGGAATGACAATTGTCGCGTTCGAAGAAGGTGATGATGATGTTCAAATTTAACCATCTAATTAAGTAATTGGATACCTCCCACATAATATTATTTTTTCTTTAGCAACTCTAGGATTGATTAGTCATCAACTAAATTCATTTAGTTTTATGGGTAGGTTTATTCAATGATCAGGGGAATGCGATATATTGGATGGTTTATGGTATCATGCTTTTATTTTTATTTACTACATTCACAGTCGTGCATCTTTTAAGTGTAGTGTCTGAATTTTGCTGTGAAACATGACATATTCATCTCATGTTATCAAAAAAAGGTCTATATTCGATGGATTTTCAAAGTGAAATAAGAGAAATTTGGAGTTTAAATAAGGAATAGAAAAGAGTGCTAATTATATTAAGTTACAGTAATATTTTACATCCTTTCTAGTCTGTGTTCTCCAAATCTCTTTATAGTGACTTCCCTAAAAAGTAAAAAAGAACTTTAAAAAAAGTCAATCAAATCTTCAAATAAAAATATATACAATATGTACATTGTTGAAAAAAAAAAACAATTTCATGTAGCTGAAGTTGTTGGGTTACCTTCCCATCTAGCTAAAATATGAATAGTAGGGTCATGACTTACTTCTTGGAAAAAGGATTATTTTGAAAGCGGTTGATGGTAGAGCCGTAGTTGATGTCCATTTACCAGAAAAGGAGAACCAGACCCATCGATTGTAACTAAAGTGACAGTGCCATTATCATGGAATTCCTTGATTTCATACGGTCCCAACCACCTTGTCTACAAATTCCCAAGGAAATCCTGAAATCTGGAATCATAAAGAAGCGCTCGATCAGCTTTTTGGAAGGATTTCTTCTTGATATGCTTGTCGTGCCACCTAGCTCTCTGCTACTGAATAATAGTTGTGCACTTAAGGGAAAACAAGTGTGCTTCATCTAACTCATTAAGCTTCTGCAAGTGTTGTGTGTGTGCTTCTATAAGATCCAATCCAATTTCCTGTGCCATTTTTAGAGTCTTGATCTCAAATTCAATTGGAAATATAGGATCTTTCCCAAAGAATAGGTGATAAAGAGAGTAGCCAGTAGTGTTACACCATATTGTGCTATAGGCCCATAAGGCATTTGGAAACTCGACTGCCCAATTTTGACGATTTGTTGAGATTATTTTTGTCAAGATTTCCTCCAAAAATTTATTGGTACTCTCCAATTTTCCATTTTCCTGGGGTTGGTATGGGGAGGCAACCCTATGTTTAATGTGATAATTACGCAAAGTGGCCAAGATTTTATGTGTTGTAAATTGCAACCCTCCATCTGTGATTACTTCCCTGGGTAATCCATAGAGTACAAATAGTTCAAAGAAAAATTTAATGACTTCTTCCTCAGTTGTGTTTGGAAAGACTATTGCTTCTACCCACTTTATCATATAGTCTATTGCAACTATTATATAATCTTTTTGGTTTGATTTTGGGTTAAAGGGACCAAGCAAATCTAGTTCCCATCTCGTGAAAGGTTATTCCACCACATTTGGTTGTAGGGGAATTTCATTAGCTTGGCCTAGTTGGCCAATCCTCTGATAGCTATCGCAGGCCTGGACATACTTCTTTGCATACTTAAATATCAAGGGCCAATAATAACCCATATGTAAAACCTTATGCCCAGTTCTACGGTCTGCAAAATGTCCACCACAGGGTTCATCATGACATGCCTTCAAGACATCATGAATTTCATCCTCTCTGATACATATTCTATATGAATATCAGACCCTGTGTGAAAAATATATCCATCGATCTAGGTGAACCATGCACTACGCTTAACAATTAATTTCCTTTATCTTGATGACAGGTGCGCTGGAAATTTCCAAAATTCCAGATAATTCGCCACATGAGCATACCAAGGTGTATTAATAGTCAAAACGAATAAATGTTTATTTGGAAATTGGTCTTCGACTGTCAAAGATTTATTTGTATTAGGTATACGAGACAAGAAATCTCCAACAATATTTTCTCTTCCCGACTAATCCTTAATGCTGATGTTGAATTCCTGCAACAACAATAACCACTGAGTAACCCATCCATTAGTAATTGGTTTGTTGGCTAAATATCTAACAACAGAGTGATCAGTATACAAAATTATTGGATAGCCTGTTATGTAGTGTCGAAATTTATTAGTAGCATGTATAACGACTAAAAATTATTTTTATTTTGCTATGTAATTTAATTCAGTAGGAGTAAGATTTTTTATAATCAAATAAATAGAATAAGGTTTTTTGTCTTCTTCATGTCCAACGACAGCACCTATAGCGACATCCGATGTGTCTGAAGAGATGTGAAATGGTAACTTCCAGTTTGGTCCTCTTAGCACCAGCGCTGTTGAAATTAACCTTTTAAGCTTTGCAAATGCAAAATAACACTTATAATACCACTGAAATTCCACATCACCAGTTAAATCATGTAAAGGTACAACTATTCTTGAATTTTTTTTCTATGAATCTACAATAATATCCTGCACAGCCAAGGAAACTATGTACCTTGGTCTATGTACGAGGTGTATGCAATTTAAGGATTACCTCTATCTTTGTTGGGTCTACCTTGATTCCATCTACAGAAACATAGTGTCCTAGTACCACACCTTCAATCATCATCATATGACATTTATCATGACTCAAACATAGGCTGGTAGCAATGAATCGTTATAGTACCTTCTCTAGATCGCTTAAATATTGATCAAAGTCAGTGCCATAGGGGGTAAAATCGTCCATGTAAACTTCAAGTCCTTCATTAATTAAATCATAAAATATGCTTAAAATACTCTCTGGAATGTAGATGGAGCATTACATAACCTAAAGGGAAATACTTGATACGTGAAGGCACCCCAAGGAAATATAAATATGGTTTTATCTTGGTCTTCCGAAGCAATCTGAATCTGATTATAACCGCTAAATCCATTTAGAAAAGAGAAGAATTTCTCCCATGTTAAAGTATCAAGGACTTGATCTATAAAAGGTAGGGGAAAATGGCCCTTCTGTGTACCTTTATTGAGTTCTTTATAGTCTACACAGATTCATCACTTACCATTCTATTTAGGGACAATTACGAGTGGGGAGACCCACTGGCTGTCTAAAATAGGACATATGAAATCTACATCCAACATTTTCTGCAATTCTTCTTTGAAAATGTCCCTGAGATGAGGGTTTAATATTCGTTGGGGCTGTCAGATGGGTCGGGTAACTTTTTCGATGTAGATATGATGTGTATATAGTTGGGGATCAATGGCATTCATGTCGGGATACTCCCAAGCAAAATCCTGTTGGTATTTAGCAAGGATCTGGATTAATTTTTGTTGTTGTTGGTCATTCAAATTGGAGTTAATATTCATAAATATTCCTGGTGCAATTTCGACTGCAATGTTGTTATGGACAAAAGTAGTGGGAATCTGTTGCTCCATCAATTCTTCCAAGGGGTCTCCTTGTGCTTCATTATCTAAAACAACTTTCAACATTTGACATGTTGGGTTTCATATAACAATTGGTTTGTTAATGAAGTTGTTGATCACATCATCTTCTAGTTGGTTTTTCATCCCAGGAGCTTCTGCTAGTGTGAGAGGAGGGCATATGTTTTCTTTTGGATATCTAAGTGGTTGCAACTGATGATGCATGATGGGATGACTTGGTTTAGTTGGAGGATACAAGATAAGGTTCTTTATATCACTTACTCTAGAAATCATCATGTTTCCTATGTGACATCCTATGTATGCATCTATTGTTGCTAGCCATGGTCATCCTAATATTAACGGGTGTCCATCTAGTCTACTTCTCGGGTTGATAACTAGGAAATCAGCTAGGTACTCCAAAGGGTCGACTAATATTGCTATGTCTTGTAATGTGCCTACTCTTTTAACCACCAATCTATCGGCCAATTCTAGCATAGTTGAAGTAGGTTCGAAGGAGGTGATACCCAGGACATTACAGGTCTCGGTGGTCAGAATATTGATGGTTGCTCCCAAATCCACCAGTGTCTTTGGGAAAAAGTAGCTCTGTATCTGAACTGTTACCATGGGATTTCTTGTATCTGCGTATTTAAAAAGCTCTTTCTTTCCTATAATAATATCAAATAAATTTCCCACCACATGAATAGTTGATGGATTCTTAATTTTTCTTCTGGGTTTCTTCCCACATAATTCTTTAATTGTTTTTGCATAAATAGGAATATCTTGTAAAGCCTGTAGGAGTGGGATTTTAACACATATATTTTTTAGTTCCCCAATGATATCAAAGTTGGGATATACAATTGGTTTTTCTATCATTAGTGTTTTTGGAAATGGGGGAGGAGAGATTATGTCTTTATCAGGATTTTGTTGCTCGACTGTATTTCCCCCCTGTTCTGCTTCTTCTGTTATAACCACAGTCAATGGTTTTATTGTTGGTTGTATATCATTCTAATTCTCCTATTCTTGATGAATTTCACTTTCCTAAGGATAAATTACATGCCCCGACCTCAACCGAAGTTCGTTGCATCCTACAAATTTCATTTCACCCTCCAAATTCTCAACAATTTGCATGAGATGGATTGGTCTGTTATTAGGATTTGGGTTGGGTTGAGTTGGTAGTTCAGGGCGCATTTGAGGTTGGATATTTTGGGGAAATTTAAGTGGAGCTTGTAAAGTGGGATGATCTTGAGGAACCATTCCCATAGGTTGATTGGTCAGTCCCATGGGGCTCTGCCAGTTTTGAGTCCCATTGGGGCCTTGGGCAGTTGTGCTAGTCTACTGTGAAGGATAGGGGATATTATTTGAATTATACCAAAATGGGGTAGAGTATTGCAAGTTAGGCCAAGTAGGAGTTGCAATCGGTTGATTTGGTCAGGGTGCAATAGGATATTATTGGGACTGACCAAATTCATGGCACCCATAACATATGATATTATTAACATATGATATTAGGAGTTGCAATCGGTTGATTTGGTCAGGGTGCAATAGGATATTATTGGGACTGACCAATATCTTCTGCTTCTTTTGTTATAACCACAGTCAATGGTTTTATTGTTGGTTGTATATCATTATCATTCTCCTATTCTTGATGAATTTCACTTTCCTAAGGATAAATTACATGCCCCGACCTCAACCGAAGTTCATTGCATCCTACAAATTTCATTTCACCCTCCAAATTCTCAACAATTTGCACGAGATGGATTGGTCTGTTATTAGGATTTGGGTTGGGTTGAGTTGGTAGTTGAGGGTGCATTTGAGGTTGGATATTTTGGGGAAATTTAAGTGGAGCTTGTAAAGTGGGATGATCTTGAGGAACCATTCCCATAGGTTGATTGGTCAGTCCCATGGGGCTCTGCCAGTTTTGAGTCCCATTGGGGCCTTGGGCAGTTGTGCTAGTCCACTGTGAAGGATAGGGGCTATTATTTGAATTATACCAAAATGGGGTAGAGTATTGCAAGTTAGGCGAAGTAGGAGTTGCAATCGGTTGATTTGGTTAGGGTGCAATAGGATATTATTGGGACTGCCAGGTGGGGATAGCAAATGGTTGGCCTTGCCATGTGTTTCTAGGATTATGCTATTGATTATATTGTATAGAAAAGAAAGAAGAAGGATCTTGTAGCATACCTAGGGGATGAGCTTTCCATTGGCGATGCTAAGCCATCATATATACATGTTTTGTTTCCCCTTCTACTTATTTAAAGATATCTTTCATTCTTGGAAGTGATAGGCATTTCTCTGTCGAATGGCGTTTGGCATAGATAGCGCAGGTTCGAACCATGTCCAAGGGAAACTCCCTTGGACTATGTTTATTTCTGCACCATGGAAAAAATACAACCAACAATTGTTCGGCTTCCTCTTGTCTCTGTTTGGTCTGCAGAACATCCAATTGCATAGTTAAAGTACCCAAAATGTCATTTTAAAAATTTTCCAAAATATTACCAATTTTTGCTCGGGTGACACTTCCACTAGTAATGTTTCTACTTCTGGTGATGGGGCCTCGTATTCCTGATTTGGTTCGTTTACTACCACGTGAACACCTGATACACAATTGGACAACTTCATCATACGTTTCTTAATAAATATCTCCTTTTCTCATTAAATTTAACGTTTCTACCCATTCATCCTTCATACCTTTTATTAGAGTGGCTTTAAGTACCTCACCTAGTAGTGTATTGTAAGGTGATCTCTGTAGGTTATATTGAAATATTTCAACATATTCTTCTATTGTTTCATTTTCTTTTGCAACCATTTTAAATATTTCATCCTTTAAATCCCTGGTTCTACAGTAGTCTTGATATTTCGTAAGGAAGGCTTGATTCATTTCATCCCATGAATTTATAGTTCCTCCTCCTAGTCCCATAAACCATCGTAAATATGCTCCTTTAAAAGTGGAAGGAAATGGATTTAGTTTCTAGGTTTCAAAGGTATAGTCATAGCCTCTACACAAGACATCAAATTTGAATAAGAATGTGTCAGGGTCCTCTGAGATCAATCCATTGAAGGTTGGAATATTTTGTAGTTGAATGGATTTCATTGGGGCATTATCAACCAGATCAACTATAGGATATTCCAAAGTGGAAATATGGGGTCGCGACTGATTTTTCTATGCCATTTGGTCAAAAATATGCCAATAACCTTCAGGGATTTCTTGGTATGGGTGCTCTACTTGGGGTCGATGATTACTTGGAGATTTGGTCGCACTACCTATTTCTGGGATTTTAGGTGTTCCTTCTCCTCCCAAAATCACAAGAGATCCAAGTTCAAGTGATTGTGGATTTGCCTCAACAATTCCACTGGTCTCCCCTTCTCCTTCTCTCAAATTACAAGAATTTCCCTCGCCTAAAGGAATGAAAAGTGGAGTATGTGTACTTTGGAAAATTTGGTCAATTCCTTTAGTTTCACTATGAACCTCAGCATGAGTTGCAGTTGGTAAATTTGTTGCTTGAGGGACTCGGGTAGAACCTTTTCGGAGTCCAACTGAGACTTGAGATTCATCTTTTCGGATAATTTTGTCTATAAAAGTGCTCCTTCTAGGGGGCACCGGGCCTTGGGATTTTGTAGTTTTTGGTAAGGGTTTTTGTTTTTCAAGTTATCTCTTCTTAGTCATACACACCGACCCAACTTCTATGCACCTATGGAACCTCTGTGCATCATCTGAAGGTAGGCATTGGCACAAGCATTTTACTTGTTTCCTATGTAGGTTCTTACCTTTTGTTTTCAATACCTCATATTTTCAGAGATGCAACCTATACTATCCTTGACAATCTCCCTAGCAACAGCGCCAAAAATGTTGGGCTCTAAATATGTTCTAAAAAAACCCTTAGTCTGACATTAATTTTATCAACCGAGGATTCGTCTTTTCTCTCAAGATTGTCAGCAAAGTCTATGCAGATAGTTGTAGAGGTTTAAATCGTGTAGATAGTTCAGTTACAACAAATCTGAGTCTATTTAAATTAGTGCAATAACCAATTTCTTCACACATTAACTACAAACTCTGAAACTAATAACTCAATCAACAGAAAATATATTATGGGCAATAACACACCTTGAAACAAAACATCAATTAATTACTGAACTCATTCATTTATTCGAGAAACAAAAATTTAATCTACAAAAATACTAATGAATCAATCTCTCAATGATTAATCAACTTATTGGAAAGGAACAACGATCTACTAAATATTTAAGAAGGAACAACAAATAAAAACTCAATTAAAGGAACAACAAATGTGAATTCAATGAAAAGAACAACAAATGCAGATTTAATGAAAGGAACAACAAATGTAAACTTAACGAAAATAATCCACAAATGACAAATTGACAATAATCAGTATCTGAATAGCAATCGAGAATCAATTTTTTGCAAATGGAATAACACAACTAATTCGTAATAAAAACAACACATGAATGAATTTATTCTAAATGTTGAAGGAAATATCAAATCACATTTTTATAACAGAATCGATAAGATTACAGATAAGACAGTATCTCATGTCGACTGGGCCCATGGTCTTCAAAAGATATTGTTATGAAAAACTCAGTACGTGGAAATGATCAAAACGCTTGAAGCTTACATTAATTCCATAATTGACAAGTCATTTACAATGGGATTGTTGTACAGAGTGTCAACAATTAAGAGATACAAATTTTGGTATCTCTCTATCATTCACTCTTCTTTATATATTACAATGAGATGAGTAAATTAAGTTATCCTGAGGATCGAGAGATCCTCAAGATTTTTTTTTATATTTATGAAGATTGCAAGATAAAAAGTCAATCTTCCTTTGAATCATTTTGTGCCTGATTTATTCCATCTTCAATGGTCTATGCATCTTCATGATCTTCTTGATTATCCTCAGTTAACGAAAATTGTCCATTTCTACATAAAATCAAAACAATTCAAACCAAATATTAGAAAATATCTAGTATCATTTAATATTATTTCCTAAGAGATTTTTAATCATTTTCTTCCCTAATTACTTCAAACTAATAGAAAATTAAACAAAGAATATATCATAAACCAAAGTAACAAGGAGAATATTTATACCTTTTTCTTACCCCAACAATCATCTGGAAAAAACTCCTTATGTGGAACATTTTATTGAGATGAAAAAAACGGTTCAGTAGCAAGGGGTTCTATAGATTTTTGAATGGCCACTGCTTCTTGTGTAGCAATGGGTTCTATATCTTTTTGACTGGCCACTAGTTCTTCTGTATCTTTTTTACTGACTACTGGTTCTTATATAATAGTGGGTTTTGTAACTTGTTGACTAGCCACATTTTTACCAGTTGATTCATATTTATGAGAGGATGAAATAAAACATGTAAATATGACAAAAACACTGCAATACATTAATACTAATTTTATGTTAATGAAAAATATGTAGAAACTTTAAAATGGAGAGTGAAATGAAATCGCTAGAATGGTGGTAGCTTATCTCTGAGAAGATATGTGATGACTTTGTGCATTCACAAGAACATGATTACAATGAGATCGAAAAGGAATTTTAACATAAAGAATCAATTACAAACCCCTAAACATCCAAAAACCTAACCCCAAAAGATGAAATGTCAAAAGGTTTGTGGGCCATGATGTGGTTAGTTGATACGTCAACTTACTAGGGGCATTACTTTTTCATATGATCTCCATTTGGGGCACTCGATATCCCGTCGAAAAGGTCTAGCTGAGAAGTACACATTCTGAACAACTGAATACATACCTTCAACTATCTACTAGGATTTTCTGGGCCAAAAAAGTGTCATTTAGGGCCTCAAAATGGCCTTAGATGTTTAGGACCCGAAAAAACCATAGAAAATTTTTCAAGATGGAAACTGTATTTTGAGTCGGTGGAATAGGTGGGTGACCATTGATGTCCACCTGGATCACCACTAGACCATGTCCTTCTCCTCTCAAAAAAAACATGGTGTTAAGAACCAAATATCAATATAGCATAGAAAAACCTCAGAATAAGTACTCAACGCCTTGAAAAAGAGAGAATTTCAGATAATAATCCTCTTCGAGGGGGCAACCTCCTTTTACCCCACATAAATGTTCAAGTACAATATGATTCCAAATGAAAATGTATCCTTGGTATATATAGGATACTAGGAGGTATAATTACAACTAATGGAATAAAGCCGACATAAATAAAATAACATTACTAATGTATTATGCCCCAATTAAGGTGTAATGATCCAATATTAGGGATTAACATGCCCCTCCCCTTGAGACAAGTGTTGTCCAAAACGCTTGAGTAACTCTAGATGCTTCCGTATAAAATATTCATCTTCCCAAGTGGAATCTTCAGCCGGTAGTTTCCTCCATTTAATGAGATACTCTGAAATGGATATATTCCTCAGCTGGCGAATTCTTGTGTCAATTATGGCTTCAGGCTCCAATATGATATTTCCTTCCTCGTCAAGTTCTAGCAATATAGTTTGAACTGGGATCTTGTCACCTATAATCTTATTTAAGCATGAAACATAGAAAATTGGGTGTACTCGTGAAGATGCAGGCAACTCCAATTTGTATGCCATAGTACCAATATTTTGTAACACCTTATAAGGGCCATAGTACTTTGGTGATAATTTATTATCCTTCTTGGCTTGCTTGAGGGACATCTTTTTGTATGGTTGTAGTCTTAAAAACACCCAATCCCCTACTTCAAAACTTCTTTCACTATGATTTTGATTTGCTTGTTGTTTCATGCGATTTTGTGCCATGGTCAGGTTGTCCTTTAAGATTTTGAGAACTTGTTGTTGATGCTCGATGTGATCTTCCACTGCTTGAACCCTAGATTTTTATTTTAGAGAAGAAGTGATGGAAGGAAGGTGGTATCCATAGAGTTCCATAAATGGTGTCATTTGTTTTGCAGTATGAAAGGAAGTGTTATACCACCATTCTACCAAGGGTAACCATTTGAACCATTGTGCTTGTTTATCAGAGACAAAGTAATGAAGGTAGCCTTCGAGACATTTGTTCACTATCTCGGTTTGTCCATCAGATTGAGGATGATAGGATCATGTTGTCATTGATTCCAACGATTTGATTGATTGATGTCAAGTGATTGATTGATGTCAAAGGATTGATTGACTGATGATTTATGTAATATAATATGTATTGTCCTTGATGAGAATGCATAGATGAAGATGG
>ML778909.1:0-16395 GCA_009831015.1 Picea engelmannii | reverse complement strand
AGTGACCTAAAAATGGGTTAAGTGACCTAAAGGATGAAAGTATAAATAAGATAGCAATGGTCTCTTGTAGATCATCCTTTTTGTGGATCAATGGAGAGCTTCTTGTGGGAATATATTTTGGAGTATTGATGGAGAGCTTCTTTTGAGAGCTTCTTAAGCATTTTTGGTGTGGAACACTTGAGGATATTGAAGATCTATAGGTTACTGAGGTAACCAAGGATATATAAGCCGAAATGTTGAGGAAAGTGAAGAAAGAAGGCCGAAATGCAAGGAAGGATAAATTCTTTTGATGGTGCTTTCTAATGTATCTTATTTACAGGTCATCTCACCATTTTCGCTATAACCTTTTTTATATAATGATTCAGATCCTGAAATTGCTATGAAACTGAGAAAACATATCCAAGTATTTGTGGTTAAAAATTTAGCTTGTGGTTCATTTTATTTTGGGAGTTACACTCTGTGGAAAATAGGGTTTGTGGCTAGTCCTGAAACTAGTCAAAATCAGGTGTTTTGGGTAACAATGTCATAACTTATTCATAACAGATCAAAATTTAGTGAGACCAATTTTGTTGGTTATATTATAGTCTTTAGTATGCTATGTAAAAATTTCAGATCTATTCATCAAATATTTTGTGCGAGGCATGCTCTACAAGGTCTCTCTCTAGAATAAGCCAGAATTCAGCAAGGTATGTCATTTTTTCTATAAATCCTTTTTTGAGAGGTTCCAAGTAGTTCCACTTGGATGAATTGCATAAAACACACTGAAGAACATTTTATATCAGTTTCAGATCTTTATTCAATACAAGTACAAAGTTATGATTATTTCAAGCTAGGGTTGTTGACTAATCCAAAACTAGTCATGGTTGAGACAAGCAGTTGATGAGTTGGCACATACATGAGGTGTATAGTTGATGATGTTGGTACATATTGATGAGTTGTTGTTGATGAGTAGTTGACACATGATTGATATATACTTGGTACATGGTTGGATGCACTTGTTTATGGTACAATTTGATTACAGGTTGTTTGGCACAGGTTGGTGCATGGTTGATGCTCTTGTTTATGGTACAGATTGATATCTGTTGAGGATTTTTTCCTCATCTCAGTTGGTGCTGAGAATGAAAGCCAAGTCTTGCATATAGAGTTGGTTCTCTTGTAGAGTTGTACTCTATTCAGTTGTTCCTGATAAACCCCCAGGATTGTAGTCCGTAATAAAAAGAAAATTGTACATACATCTTGTGTTCTTTGTGTTCATTGTGGTGATGACTTGTTGATGATATATTTTTGATATATGTTGTTGATATGTGCTCACATCTAACTGGTTATAAATGAAAACAATGGGTAATGAATAAATGTTGAATGCTAATTGATGAGTTTTTGTGCAAGGGAAGTTTTGGGAAAAACAACCCCACACTCATTCACCCCCCCTCTAAGTGTGGTAGGTGTGTCCAACACACTGATTATTTTCTTGTTTTGGATTTGAATATCTACAGACATGTGCTTCCTTTCAAACCATTCTTTTCAAATGACTATGAGCTCGTTATTATGGAATTAATCTCCATTTTTGCTTCTTTCAATTCACTTCCCTTTGTGACCATGAGCTCGAAACCACATGCTTATCCATTTCAAATTTTTTTCTATTTAGCTCTTTTCTTCTTCCTCCCCTATTCTTTTACATGAGACTAGAACCCATGACCACACTCAAGTATTAAAACACGTTAATCCGACCATTTCAACATTATCCTCAAGGATAAAACAAATTGATGATGAGGACTTAATATGCGGTTGAGTGGACGGTTCTCGTTCACTACGGGACTTCAACGATTCGTGATTCTGGACTTTGCAGTCTTCCAACTCTCCTGGAGTAAATTTTTTCGAAGTGCATATATGCACTCCTTGTTGACATTATTGGTCACATTACCTTAGGCTAAGAACCAAAGGACTTAACTCATATTTTTCATGTATTTTTTGAACTCCACAAACTCTCTTACCATCGAAAGGTGTTCTAAACCTTCCTCTACTCCCTTCTCGTTTAATGCAAGGATCACATAAACCTTACATCCCTTATGAATTCTCTTTCATAGCTGCAAATAAGAGATGAACCTTAGGGAGACTCCCTAGTTCCGACCTAGAATCACATGTTTTTTCCCCTCATCATCGACCAATATCAACCATTTCATCATACAGTCAAGTATCTCCTCATGCGATTCCAACCAGTCCATACCCATCATGACATCATAAGATCCTAATATCATTAAGTACAGGTTGGCCCTGGTGACAAACTCTCTCAGGTTAAGGCTACAACCCGTAACCTTCCCTCCAACCTTTTATTTGGCTCTCGAATCCATTTCTACAAAGATAAACTCGCCCGGTTTGACTTCCTTTACCTTAATTCATTTTAGCATTGTACTAGAGATAAAACTCTAGGTAGCACCTAGAACTTATCAAAATACTAAGGGTCTAGTCAGCGATGATACCTGACATCTCGAGCATAGTTGACTCATGCTCTTCTTGGTAGTTATTCACTACAGCATGAATTTTGATGGGCCTTGCCCAAATCTCCCACGGTAGTGGGTCTGGCTGATCTAGATTCTCTGGTCCTCTCCACTGGGTAGTCATGTTGGTAATGTGGCTCCCCACATGTCCAACACCCTTTCTTCGTTCCAGTACTCATGGTACTTGAAGTAGAAGATGATGACCCATCGGCCTACAACCCTGGTATGTTCTGTTGAACATGCCTAAACTTTTGTTGTTGCAGTCGACATTGGTGCTGGTGTTGTGATCCTTGGTAAGGAGTCTATTGTTGAGGCACTGGTCATCGAGGTGTAGTGAAAGTGGATCCTCTCTGGAAACCATGATATCCCAGTGAATGTCTATCTAGTGTCTGATGTTGTTGAGCACCAGATGACACCTACCCCACTAGTATCATTGAGTCATGTTGTGACCTCCACTGATGACATACTCCTCTGCTATGAGGGCCTTCTGGACTACATCATGCAAGGTTTGAGGCATCAAAATCCTAAAATTTTCATGAATGTTTCCATTAAGGACAAACACGAACCTGTTGACCTTAAGTTTCTCAGTATTCAAGTGCAGAGCATAACGAAGCAGCTCCATAAAATGGGCCTCGTACTCAGGCACCGTACGACCTCCCTGTTGCAAGGTGTTGAACTCATTGAATTGATGCTCGATGAATTCCTCAGACAGATACCTCTCCCAGATCTGTTCCTCAAACAATTCCCATGACACATCTTTGACTGCCATGTTCAAATGCGCCAAGAGCATCTTCCACCATAAAAGAGTGCTCCCCTTTAGTTGAAAGACCACCATGCGGACCTTCATGTTGGAGGTAGAGTCGCAAAGTGCAAAGCACATCGCCATATTCTCCAACCATGCCTCAGAGGCTGCATCATCTGGGGCACCAAAGAACTCAAGAAACTTGACCTTCTCAAGTTCTCGGTGAAAGATACCAGTACCAACCAGGGCATGTTGTGGACCCTCATGGGTACAGGCACCCTAGCCTTGTCTCAGTACAGACAGTTTTTCCAGTTCTCTATCAATCCATGGAAGCATCTTGTCAGACCCAATGCATATCGTGCGGAAAATTTCTCATGCTCAAGACATGTTTTTCTCCTTGGGGGTTGGACCCCTCTAGCACAGATGCTACTAGAGGCGTCATGCCTCCTCCCCTAGAAGCACGTCATGAATCTCTACGGTGTCATCTAACCGTGCTTATTGCATGGGCAGGTTAAAGTTTCAATTAGCACTAGGTTATTACTCAAGGGCTTATTGTAGTGGAAAGCATGGTGATCCATAGTCATAGGGTTGAACCCACTCTGATACCATATGTAACGACCCCCCTTATTTATGGCTACATGCAACACAATCAAGTGTAATTTTTTTTTTAAGTAGGAAGGAAACAACGACAACAATTAATCAACACAACTTGAAAACGAACACAACGCACGCAAATAAAGTAACAGACAACAACGTACCAACATACTAGCACATCATGCACTGGATGAATCATGCGATTATCAATAGATAATAGAAACAACTATCTTCCCGACACAAGCAAGACAATGCTTAAAAGGTGAAGGGAAACATCAACAATCCTGACACAACGGTTTTGATGACCAGTAACTAGAAACCTCTACAACGAGAAAAACCAAACACAGTAAGGTGTTACAGAACCAAGTACTAACATCAGATACAACAAACAATATGCCCACATCGGGAAGCACAAGACTTTGTCCAGATTATCATTTGCATCTATCAATCAGGGCGTGCAATGATCCCCTCATCAGGAATCATGATGTCACAAGGCGATATGCATGATAGTAACCATGGCACAATATAACATATCTAGACCTTAAACCCTAGAAGAATCCCACATGCTAGGAGACCAAATTATCTATCAATAAATACATGAAGGCTATACCCAAGCGCCCAATCACAAGTCAACAAGACACAAGGTGACATCATTCGAATTTAAATTTCACAACTAACCGAAGGATTTCTTGTTTTCCTACAAGGCAATCATTCATTCACATTAATTTCCTGGCGCAACAAATTCTATTGAAAACTTGCATCAATTAAAGGATGCAATTAACCATCTAATAAATATTCCCTCGAGAATCCATTTTATAATAACATGTATCAATTATTTGTTTCAATTAGCCATCATAAAGAATCCCTCCTTAAAACATTATAATTAAAAATTATCTCCCTTGTTTTTCAAGTCATTTATTAATTAATTGATATTTTATTAACATACAAGTCTCACTACAATTGTCATTCACTAACATATAATTCCGTGTATATGCCTAAGTTAAATCTTCCAACCATATCACTACCCTTCCCAACATACATGTCTTAGATTGTGATAATTGACATATCCACACCCTCATGCATAAGATAATGAGAAGCATAGGAAATGCATGACCATAAAATGCCTTATCAAAATTAAACCACATTAATTGAATTCTATATCAATCATGTATATATAATCCATTTAATTTATCCTGGTACCTTGTAATCTATAAACTCCTTTAATTCCTTTTTCACTTATCCCGAGTGTTTATAATCATGTTCAACATGAGGATTCAACAGGTACACCAGACTTCATATTAAATATTACCATGTGGAAAAAATTGATGATCGTGAATCAACCAACGAAATTGTATCATTGTCAAACAATAATACCGTTGTCTATTAATATTCATTGTCAAACAATCAATATCGATGTCTATTAATAAATCTATTGATATCGATGTCTAACAACAAATTTGTTGTCTAAAAAATAATTATTACTGTATCCATTGATAAATCCCTGTCAACAACAAATTTGATGTCTATTAATAATTGTTACTGTATCCATTGATAAATCGTTGTCAACAACAAATTCGTTGTTTATTAATAATTGTTACTGTATCCATTGATAAATCATTGTCAGCAACAAATTCATTGTCTATTAATAATTGTTACTGTATCCAGTGATAAATTATTGTCAACAACAAATTCGTTGTCTATTAATAATTGTTACTATATCCATTGATAAATCATTGTAGTAATAAGAAAATTTCTATTCAAATAGCATTAAAGTTTTTGGTGTTAATCATTGCAAACCAATCATTCTAAAATGCAAAAAAATACTATCTTCTCTTAGCCAATCAATGATTAAACAAAACAAACATTTCCAATTACATAATGTGTAATATTATCCAGAAAACTTATTTACTTTACTATCCATAAAACTAAATTACTTTATCAACCAGAAAACTAATATATGTAATTATCCAGAATACTATCTAGAAAACCAAATTACTTTATTATCCATATTATTCAAGCATATAAAAATAAGAATGGTCCTAAACTTGCGATACTTGCAGGGATCTTAAATTACAATCCAAGGTACTTGAGAAGGTTTTGATTTACTATAATGTATAATAGGTGTTCGACAACATGGGCATTCCAACAAAGGACGAACACCTTCAGTAACCACTCACATAACCAGATCAAAGATCAACACACCAATGTTTTCACGTGGTAAAACCCCTACAGGAAAACATCCATGGCCCCAGCCAATGTGGCCACTTGGAGCAGTTTATTAATGCAAAGAAAAAGATTACAGAGAGATTTTACAAGAGATTTTATCACAATCGATCATTGGCAAATGACCCTCCATGCTCTTTAAATAGAGATCATGGACCAATCAGGTGTTAAGCCATGGACCAATGGCCGTTAATATCGAGGAGAGTTTGAACCGTCAGATCACTCTATGTCGGGAACATATCATGACCTTCGGATTTCCTAACTACAAATACATACTAATGCATACTAAAGAAACACACTAGAAAACACACTTTTACCTAATGACAAAATAGACCAAGTAGATCTTACTAACCCCTAAGTTTCTAAATATCCTAACATCCCTTCTTATGAACAACTTGGGATAGGATTAAAGGATTTACAATAGTGACACAATAGGAGAAGGAAGGAGGCATTAGAGCCTATCCCCCCTTAATGACAACTTCTTGAACTCCTAACATAGATCGAAGTTTGGAAAACTTCGCTTCTGTAAGAGACTTTCTGAAAATGTCAACAACTTGATCTTCTGTAGGGAAAAAGAGCACTTCAATAACTTGATCATGAATGAGCTTTCTGATGAAGTGCATGTGTATCTTGATGTGTTTACTACGCTGATGTTGAACTGGGTCTTTGGCGAGCTCGATGGAACTCTGATTGTCACACCAAAGGCTGGTCAGATGCTGGTACTGGAATCCAAACTATGAAAGGATCTATCAAAGCCATAGAGCTTCCTGACTTGCATTTATCGCTACCCGGTACTATGCTTCTTCTGAAGAAAGTGCAATAGCATGTTGTTTCTTATAGGCCCAAGTGAAAGGTCCTTAACCAAGGCTGAAAACATAACCTGTAGTAGACTTCCAATCATCAGGGTCGCCAGCCCAATATAAATCAGTGAAACCAACCAATAAAGGAGTCCCCCCTAAACTGTAATGTATCTCGAACTAAACTGTACCATGAACATAGTGAAGTATCCTTTTAGCTTCTTTCGAATGGATTTCATGGGGTGTTTGCATATAATGGGAAACAATACCAACAACAAAGGAAAGATTGGGATGGGTATGAGTCAAGTATAAGAGGCTACCAACTAACTGATGGTACAAGGTGGCATCAACTTCAAGAGAAGTACAAGTGGCAGAAATCTTGACTCCAGACTGGAAGGGAGAAGGGGTTGGCTTACAATTTTCCATGTGAAAGAGATGAAGAAGGTCAAAAGCATACTTAGACTAGGAAATAAAAATTCCTTCATTGGTTTGCAAAACTTGGAGGCCAAGGAAATAGTGCAAAAAGCCTAAGTCTATCATTTCAAATTTCTTCTTAAGGCTGGTTTTCACATGGTTTAAAAGTTTTGAGTCACTACCAGTAAGGATAAGGTCATCAACATAAAGGACAAGGATTATGAGATGGCTTCCTACTTTCTTGGTATAGACATTAGGATCAAAATGGCATCTAGAGAATCCAGTGGCAATAAGAATGCTATACATTTCGGCATACCAAGCTCGGGGAGCTTGTTTGAGACCATAAAGAGATTTCTTGAGGTCAAAAACAAGGCTAGAGTCATTCTGGACATATCCAAGAGGTTGTTCCATGTAGATTTAGTCTTGCAAATCTTCTTGCAAGAAGGCGGATTTAACATCCATCTGATGGACCTCCCATTTATGTGAGGTAGTAAGGGCAAGAACAAGGCAGATGGAATTCAATTTTTCTACAGGGCAAAAGGTTTCATTATAGTTGATTCCTTCAACTTAGGAAAATACTTTGGAAACTAACTGAGCCTTGTGTCTTTCAACACTTCCATCTGATGCATACTTAGTTCTGTATACCCATTTGCATCTAACAAGTTTTCTTCCTTTTGGAAGAGGTATAAGATCCCAAGTATTGTTTTCCATTAAAGAACGATACTCTTCATTCATTGTTGTATCCCAATATGGATGACCTAAAGCTTCTACAAATGTCTCTAGATCATGAGTATCTGAAACTTGAGCCAAAAGAGAAGAGGCTCGCTGGAACTGTGAACGTGTCCAACATTGATCTGAAGGATCATCGACAAGATCACCAACTGCTTCTCATGTTGAATGGACCCAACTAGGAAGCGGTGGAGTTGGTGTTGGTTCAGGTTCAAAGGACTCATCTGGAGGAGGGTGAGCAAGCAGAGGTGGATTTTCATCCTCACTATCATCATCTGAAGAAGAAACCAGATCATAAGAAGTCACAAATGTCGAAGATGGATCACAGGCTGAAGAAGGCACAATTGTCAAGTTAGGCTCACGGGCCAAGAGATTTTCATCAAATTTAACATCTCTTCGAATAATAATTTCATTACAATGTGATTGAAGAAGTTTATCTAAACTAAGGCTTTGTTGGAGGGACCTGCAATTTTGATCACTCCAAATTGTACAAGCTTATCTTCCTCTCAAATCAAAGAAGCACAAAAGGACTCAAGAGTTGGTTTTTCATAATCTTCTTCCCCTAGAGCCTCTCTCATGGCATAAAAGGTAGATACAAACACAGAATATGCACTACCTAGCTTAGAAAGAATAAGATAGATGAAATGCTCTTCCTCCATATTTATCTTACATTCTTCACATAAAATTCTGAGTGTTTTAAACCTAGATAGATAGTCTCCAAGCCAAGAAAAATAATTTGGACTCAAAATCAGTGTTTGATTTTCTAACTATTGTGCTTGAATAATATTGAGTTTACCAAACACAGATTCAATCGTGTCCCAAGCTTCTTTGGGGTCATCAATATCTTGAAGGTGGTATCTTAAATCAGGAGAGATGGAAATTCTGATTAGTCCACGTGCTTCGTCATTCCTATTATCCCACTTGGCTTTCTTATCAGCATTAGTGGGTTTTTTTTCCTTTCCCAAGGTAATCTGATACAAGCCTTTACTTCTTAATAAATCTTCCATATGACATTTCCATTGGAAGTAGTTGTTGTTGGTAAGCAAGACAGTACTTGTAGAATCCACATTAAATATGCAGATAATGTGGATTTAAAAACTGAAACTGATGATTTGGATGGAAAGAGCTCAAAAAATTATGTGGTTTTAAAAAAAACGACACTGAAAATGGGCTTCGGATGTTAGAGTTATGCCCTTTTAAAAAAAGGCACAATCGGTAACCAAATGACCACGTGATTGTGTAAGTTGCTTTATGAAGTGACCCACTTTTATAAAGAGAAGTGGGGATCACTTTTACAATGAAGTTACTTTATAATAGAAAAGATGCCTGCAAAATAAATAACTCTAAAATAAAATAATAAAGCTACTTATAGTGATTCATGTTTATACTTGACGTGAAATACACTTTACAATTTTAGCATGAACTTTTCTAAAAAAAAGTAACAAAAGAGAGACTTGAACTCAAGACCTCTTACTTAATAAGGAAACTTTTAACCAAATGATCTAGCAAAACATATTGTAATGTTTAGAAGGAGGGTTGTGGGTGTTGTTGTTGTTTTTGTTGTTGTTGTTGTTGCGGAAGACGACATTGGAGAGCGTGCTAAAAAAAACTCTTTTCACACAAGAAAAAAATTTTGCTTCTCGATGACAACAAGGGTTAGATCTCAGTTAGCTTACCCAGAAGATGCACCTTTCCTATATGTTTCTGATTTGCCAAGATTGCACAGGGCATGGGGAAACGAGAATACACAGATCTAAAAGAGTAGCAACCTGAAAATAAATAAAACAAAATTGAAATAAAACCAAAATACTACTCTGCAAAAATTTAAAAAAATGTGTATTCAAGCTTTATACCTTTGAATCTGACTGTAATTGTCGTATATTGGGAAAACGAAAACCTTTTCGAGTGAAACGAAAAGTGTTCCTAACTGAAACAAGTGCTCTGGACATAGTGGAACAGTCCTCACATCCCATAAATTTATGGAAATGATGGAAAGTGGAGATGTGGCAACTCAACTTCACAATCTCGATCTACAATAGGAGCAGGTCTTCAAACAGGCTCTAATACTCGAAAACAAAGCTATTCCAACAGAGGAAGAAATACTTTAGTAACCACTCACATAACCATATCAAAGATCAACACACTGATGTTTTCACGTGGGAAAACCCCTACGGGGAAACATCCACGGCCCCAACCAACGTGACCACTTGGATTAGTTTATTAATGCAAAGAAAAAGATTACAAAGAGATTTTACAAGATATTTTCTCACAATTGATCATCGGAAAATGACCCTCCATGCTCTTTAAATAGAGATCATGGACCAATCGTGTGTTAATCCATAGATCAATGGTCGTTAAGATCGAGGAGTGTATGAACCATCGGATCACTCTATGTCTGGAACATATCATGACCATCGGATTTCCTAACTACAAATGCATACTAATGCATACTAAAGAAACACACTAGAAAACACACTTTTCCCTAACGACACAATAGACCAAGTAGATCTTACTAACTCCTAAGTGTCTAAATATCCTAACAATAGGTGTTGCAACGATATGGTGATTTCATACCATACTCCAATGCGAACTTATACAAGGCAATTTTAAACTGAATGGTATGAATGACTGATACAAATGTGATTTAATTAGGGTGAAATCAAGTGACTGGTATAAAATTTAAACCATGCGATTTTAAACTGACTGATCACCCAAAATTTTCAACAGAATAAAGAATAATATATATTGAATATCAACAATTTGTCAACACTAAATCTTGATCCAGGTATTCTCCATGGAGAAAAATAATAAAAATAAAATGCAAGGATCAATACACAGAGAATCAATACAACTCTGAGAATCAAACGCAGAGAATCAATACAACTCTGAGAATCAAAATGCAGAGAATCAACACAGATAATCAAACGTTGGTGAACTGGAGAGACCTCCCCAAAATCAATGTGTGGAAGCGTGAAGTAGCACAGAAGAAACACAATAATAGTAGAGAAATAAAGAAGTTTTTTCATTGTACAAAAGGGATTTGTTGGGAAGAGCAATTATCCTTCACTTTATTATCCATGCATAGGAAAGGAGGGCATTTGAATCTAAATATTTACACTGGAGTGAAAGACACTCGATTTGGCTTCTGGCCGACTGCTCAGGCACAGACTAATAGCTTAAAGGATAATGGAATAGAAGATAAAAACATAATTTCTTTATATTAAAAACAATAAAAAATTAGAGTAAAATAAATAATGGTCTGAGACCAAAACACAGTCTTTTTCTTTTAACTGCATCTATGAAATCGAGCTTTCGAAAATAAAGAAATGTATAAACAAGAAATTGAGATGTTATTTAATACAAATTATGCGCATGTATATCGTAGCCAAAACAAAAGAACCGGAAGTCTTTGTCCCGTGCACGCTCCATCTAGGGCCCACTTGCCAACCGATGTGACCTCACCGGTACCTCTCAGCCAACGCTAGGGGTACTCTTCTTCCCCTGAGCCCCCCGAGTCGCAAAGGGTCCATGCACACAATACCAAATAATGCTAGCACTCAGCTCGCCTCACAAGGTTGAGCTACCACTCGTTACCTGAGCTGGGTATCCCAATTCCCACAAGTGAAAACTCAGTCAAAACAAACTTTGACAGCATAACATTACACAAGTCAAATGTGATCATACACCTCCTCCACCATCCTTTTTATAGAGTTTCTTAGCCATTAGTTTCCCAAACCCTCATTAGATTCCTTTTTCATTTATTTAATTAGGAAAAACCTCCCCCGTACACATGTCGCCCCATCCCCTAGTTCCACCGAAAAATCAATTTTTTAATTAATTAAATATTCCTATTTTCTTCACCCACCTAAAAGTGTTCCTAAAAATGCTCATCGGTGTCCCATTATTCCCTTACAATTCTTAAATGACTTACGCCTTACTTAAATCCTAGTTGAGTTCATAAATAGCAAGTTCCAAAGGATAGATTCCTTACTAAGTTAGACATTCATCTTTTTCTTTAAGTTTCCCCTTTTCTTTAAGTTTCCCTTTTTCTTTAAGTTTCCTTTTTCTTTTAGTTTCCCCCTTTTTTCCTTTTTAACTAAAAATCAATTTAGAAAGTGTAGATAAAAACAACCATTTACCATTTTAATAAATCTAATCCTCCATTATATTTTTTACTTTAATAATTAAGTTTGAATTTCTTACCCCCCTTCTTGTTACATGTTTATTTAGTTTTTCTTTATCCACAAGTTCTACTTAGACCTAGGTTTTAATTTCACTAGGTTCGGCGACAATTTTTAAGGGAAATTTTAGTTATTAAACTTCACTCATACCATCATCTATTTAAAGTTCGACCAGGTCCTAAGGAGGCATAGTTTTCTAGGCACTAGGTTTATTAACTTATCATAGTTAAAATTGTGATGTGCCCTTCAAGACACACCACGTGCTCTAAGGGTGTCACTCTCCTCTTTCCATTTTCTTTGCATGACGTTCCCTTCAAGATACATTAATTGCTCTAATGGTGCCACTCGCCTCTTTCTATTTTCTTTGTGTGGCGTTCCCTTTAAGATGCACTACGTGCTCCAAGGGTGCCACTCGCCTCTTGACTAAATTTGGTAGACGTCAAAACCCTGGAGTCAATACTCTGTCAAGTGATCTTATGGGAGACTAAGGGCCTCTAAGAAATAAATCCCTTGCCTCATTGTGCACCCATTAGAATCATCAGAAGTGTCTATCACAGTCTTCCCTCATGGCATCGTGGGTCTTCCCGAGCTAGGTAATCATTAACCTACAATTCAAGCCACGGTGGGAGTGCTAGTAGGTTGTGATAGGGATGTTGCCACACCTCTCCCTCAATGTCTCTGGTTGTCGTGCCTGACCCCTCTACTCCAAATGTGAGTCTAGTTGGCAAGCTATCGTCAACCTACATCCATCAACGAATCATGGAAGCAATAATAATCAATCATTATAACATCTAATCATACGTAAATATGTCACATCAACAACATTCAAACCTTAACAACTCCCTGACTTGATACGGAGTCCAAAGGGTTTCATCGAAGCCTCAACATCCTCAATGTCTAGAGTCCTGCACACTTAGGAGAACCTAATCAATAGCACTTGTCTATGTAAATACAACAAAATAAAATATCATCCAATCCACAATATCTCATAATCATAAGCAAACAACCAATAGTATAATGACCCAGATCACTTGCACGCAAGTTTCCCCAAATAATAAGTCCACTCAGTGCGTGCAAGAGCAGGATGTTACATCACTTTTGATTTTTTTTCTTCCAACTCTTCTTCTCATGGACATGCACTTTCTTCTTTTGTTTTTTCCTTCAATGAAACATATACTTCTTCTAATGAGTGTCTTATTTATTTTGGGGCATATTATCATATGACTAAAGATAAAACCATTTTTTTCTCTTAATGAATATCATGTTGAAAATACTGAGAGGGGGGCTGAATCAATATTACCTTTTTAAACAATTAGTAATTACTTTGTTATTCTATTTATCATTACAATATATTGACAATGGACTTGTATTTAAAAACCAAGTATATAAGTGTACTTAACAAGAATTACCATTTTTATAAAAAATAATTTGTGATTGTGAAGGACATCAATCCTCTTTAGAGCACCAAATCTTATAGACACAAATCCCCTTCTTCACGGCACCAACCCTAGGAAGCACCAACTCCCTTGTTTTAGGGCACCAACCCTAGGAAGCACCAACTCCCTTGTTTTCACATTTTACTTAGTAAAGGATATGAATCATTACTTGCTCCTCCATTCCACCCTCACTACATAAGTATCTTCAGTTTTTCCTTCTTGGACTCTGCTTCTACTTTGATCTTCTTATCTGGATTGCAGAGACACTTTCTTCTTCACCATTCTTTTTTGCTTATATAGTCTTCCAACTGGTGTGATATTTGAAGCATTATGTTGATACTGAGAGGGGGGTGGATCAGTATCAAGTACAATTTAAAACCTTTTTCAACTTATACTTAAACCATTCAATTATATACAATGAGCAATGAACAATAGTATAAAAGTTGCACCAATACACCACAATACACCATGCACAATATATGAGAAATAATCAATAGGTATTGTTCAAGGGAAGTAATGATTTCAAAAGGTAGCTACAACTTCCAAATGTAAAGGGAGGGATAAACCTCCAAGAGGAAGATACAATCTTCCAATATCAAGAGATATTTAAACTCTTCATCCTTTGCCTTCCTTCCACCCAAGAATATATGAGAGATAATAAAACTTTACATTAAATCATCATCATCAACCAACCATCACATAGAACCTGATAATGCTTCTTGAGACTTCTTCAATTTATGCAATTCTTCAATTCTTAGAATACTCTGATCCTGTAGATAATATTACTCAATGTATTCTCTAAAACTTCTCCAATTTTCACTCCTTGAATCCTCCCCAAAAAGAAGTTATAGAGAGAATGGTAGACCTTGTTCAATTATGGTTTATTTAGGAGACCAAACTTGTACAGAATGCCCCTTGCTCAATATTTAACATCAGATTCTAAAACTCGCACATAAGAAACTAAAGTCCATATTATTTCTAATGAAAATTTTCCCACTTCGTTTGGATTCTCTATGAATAAGTTACGATTGTTTATTGAATAGATTCAGGACTGGTAAAAAACCCTATCTTCCACAGAGTATATCTCCATAATTATAGTGAATCAAGAGTTGAAAATTTTACCACATGTACCTTGATATGTCTTCTCAATACCATACCAATTTCACCATATGAATCATTCTAGAAAAATAATTATAGCGAAAATGGTAACATGAGCTAAAAATAGCATACCTTAGAACACATCACCAAAAGACTTCATCCTCCCTTGAAATCTGGCCTTCTTTACTTCCGATTTCCTATGAAATTTGACTTATGTATCAAATTAATGTATGATAATATCTATTCATACCATTTATGTCACTTCCTTTTAACATTATGGCCGACCTGACACTTTCTTATTGTGTAATTATTTTCTTTAATTATCTTCGGGGCCTACATGTACTTACTTCTTCAATTCACTTTGTCATCTTCAAAAATTCATTTCTCCTCAACCATGAGGATCCACGTGACATGAAAAATACCATTGGAAACAACATGATGTATACTATCCATCCATGGGTGTTGTATCTACATGTGCATTGTCCTTCATGTCCAAATACCTTCATCAATATTGCAGTCCAAAACCCATGAGTACGGTTGACATCAATGACAACAACCAATCTTCCAACAATCTCCCCCTTTGTCATTGATGGCAACACTCATGCTCCCCCTATCATCACGATCCCAATTTCTCTCCCCCTTTGACATCAATGGCAAAGGGTAGGGATTTCTCCCCCTGATTTTAATGGAAAAAGGTAACTCTCTTCTTTGGGGTTGCTCCCCCTGAACATGTGGCACTCAATAATACGTCATCCTTGGTCTTTGGGACTTTTTCTTCCTTGGAATAATTTTGTGTTGCTTATGTATTCTCTCTCTTCTTCATGTCTAGGATATATATGTTGTTCGGTCTTCTTGTTGTTTTTGTAACCAATCTTCTTGAGTTATTTTCTCTGATTTTACATTTTCGGGAGTCAAACGTAAGAGTGTATCCTTAATCACACATTTTACTAACACTGAGTAGATTATGCTTCAAGTCTTCAACCAATAGGACATTCTTTGCTTTAACATTTTTTTCTTCCAAGCTCTACTACACCTTCTCCAAGTATTTTTGTAGATGACTCATCTCCAAATTCAACATTGTCGCCCTTTCTCTTCAAGTTGATGAATTTGTCTTGATACCCGGTCATGTGTGAAGAACATCCACTGTCTATGTTCCCTTCATCTTCTTCTTTACATTTTTTAGTGGTTAATGTTATTCGACAATCTTCATTGTTTGAAATCTCTTTCCTTCTCCATATTGTGGTTGGAATAGGGACATATTCATTCATATATCTACAATCTCATGCTTTGTGACCAAGATAATTACATTTGTAGCATACAATATTTTTGTCCATCAATAGGGAAAATGAATTATAACTTTTTTTGAGAAATCCACGATTATTTCCATATCTTTTATTTACACCATTCATGTTTCTTGCGTATTTGTTCCTTTCATTGATTCTGCAATTAATTGCCTTATGTCCAAAATTTTTGCAAGTATAACAATTACCAAGAAAGAAATTTTGATATCTTGGAGTAAGTGGCCTTCTTTGTGATGTAGTCAATCTGGGTTCATGATCTACTCTTCTGTAGTTTCCTTCATACTGATTGAAGCTTCTTTGATTCTTGAAGGTAGGAGGTCTTCTTGGATATTCATCTCTTTTGTAATCATTCCTTCTTTCTGGTATCCTGGTCCACTTCTCATCA
>ML778908.1:1500156-1510206 GCA_009831015.1 Picea engelmannii | reverse complement strand
ATGAACAGAGAAATAACCTTCTAGCAGATTTAACCATTTATCTAGGGCATCTGCATCTATTTGACCTTCAAATACGGGAATATCAAAATTAACCTGTACCTTGAAAGGCGAGGTGCCTCCAAAGTGGCCTCTTGATGAAGATGTGCTTGATGCTATCGGTAGGCGTTGAAGGATGTGAGAAAAATTCTCCATCATTTCGTCCCTTTGTCGCGTGAGAGCTTGCTCAAGCAATAGACTGATAGGATCGTCTGCTCCATCATTTTTCTTTTCTTCCACCATTGAGGATTTATTGGGTGTGCGAGAGAGATTTTCCTCCAGAGAGACTAGCTCGAGACCCAACTTGCTATACTCGGACCTCATCGAGGACATGCACTGAAAATGATCAAAAGCAGCCTGCTCTGATACCACTGATCCAGATTAATTTCGGCACGAAATGAGAGCGGAGATATAACATAGAAATATTCAGAGATATTGCAAGAGAGACAAAAATATAATAGAGATATAGCGGAAATATAAAATGAGTCACAGATATACAATAATACACGATTTCTATTAATGAAAGAATTGTACAGAGACTGTAAAAATACAGAGTGAAAGACTCGCTAGAATGGTGGCAGCTTATCTATGAGAAGAGATGTGACGGCTACTCGCATTCGCAAGAAGATGATTACAATGAGGCTCTGAAGGCCCTTTTACAATAAACGAGAATTCCAAAAGTCCTAAACATCCAAAAACCTAACCCTAGGAGATGAAGCGCCAAAAGTCATGTGGGCCCCGTTTGGGTAAATGAGTACATCAACTTCCCGGGGTCGTAACTTTTGCATACGATCTCCGTTTCAGGCGTGTGATAGCTCGTTGGAAAGGTATCATTGAGGAGATTAATTTTTGGGGCTCAATCATGCCTTTGACTATCATTGAGAACCTTGATCTTAAAAAACCTTCATTTGGACCCTCAAAATGGCCTCGGAAGTTAAAACCTGCTAAAAATAGTAAATTGCCAAAATGGCCAGAAAATTGTTTTGAGCCATTTGGAAAAGGTGGGTGGCCACCGATATCCACTTGAATCAATGAGTGATTAGATCCTCAAAAAAACAATTATCATTACACCTTGTTATCAAATTTTTGTAAGAACGATTTGTTGATTAATACAAAGTTCTTGGTTACCGTTCATTCTACATGAGTTGTTAATTTTGTGTTTGTGAAGAGTTTAGTCTTATACGATTTCACCAAATAGCGTTCACTAAACTAGGAGGCCCCCCTATAGAGGATCGTGATATTCCTTTCCTTAGCATTATTGGTATTGTGTTTTTATTTATTGAAGTCGTGTGATTTCTAATTCTATCATTTTCTTTCTGCAATTTATTCATTTATGTTTGCACATAAGTAACTAATATCACAACCATCAATTGAATAATCAAGTTTTGTGATCAACATGAACTCTCATTGAGATAAGTGATTGAAATAATGCTATAACAATCCAGTAGATTGGTGGTTTTACATATTGGAATTACTTCTGTGTTTCTTATAACTTTTTTTTTTCATTTCTTAGCATTACTCTATTCTTTTTGTAGCTGAACATAACTCTGTTTATACAACTAAAGAAATAAGCAAATTTCCTTATGTATTATAGGATAGATTAGAAATAGTACCTACATATATTTTCATTTCACTTCATTATTTTATGATCCCCGGGTTGACAATTTAATGTAGCAGAATTCAACTAAATGAATTGATTGACATTTCTGGCGCCATTACTGGGGAAGTGCAAAGAGGAATTTATTTTTTATTTCTTTTTAAATGCACGTAGGAATGCATGCATGGGAAGAGAGACATTAAGATGAGAGGTAAGAACCTGTGAAGTCACTATAAGTGGAGCTATAGCAAATCTCTCTTCAACCATTTAAAAAAATGATAAGTAGAATGCATGAATAGGCATAGAGATAATATAGGTAGATTTACTAGTGGTAGAATTACACAAAACACTACTTCACCCACTCCATCACATGGCGCTGTAAGAGCCACACAATCATCTAACCCTTCTGTAAGTAGGATTACAAGAGGATGCCGGACAAGCATAATCATCACTACACAAGAAAAAAAAAAGGAAACGTTGGAGAAGGCAGTTCTAAAACAGTAAAAGTTCCATCAACCTCACAACAAGCTGTCATACTTCCAGCCAAACCTCAAGAAGAAGAGTTACTTAGTGGTCAACCTAAAATTGCATTTCCAGAAAATCCCATTGAATATCAGAACTCTCTACTGCATCAGAAGACTCTGTATATCTTGGGGGGGACAACAGGTCTAGAATACTTGATGATCGAGAAGAAGAGGAAGAATGACATGAAAGGCCAGAGAGAACATGTACATCAATTGTTGAGAATGAATTTGGATTTCCAATTTTGGATCCAACAGTTGTTGTTCAAATGAAGAACATACTGCCTTCTACACTACCTAATTTCCATGGTATGATAATTGAAGACCCAAAAAATTTCCTTTTTGAATTTGATGTGTTATGTCGCAGTTATGATTATTCTTGTGACGCTCAAAAATTGAAGTTGTTTCTAGGTACACTTAAGGATGCTGCATTACGTTGGTTTATGGGCTTAGGAAAAAATGTAATAAAAACATGGGGTGAGATGAGAAAAACATTCCTTGAAAAATACAATGATTATTGTAGAAACCGATGAATGAGAGAGGAAATGTTTAAAATGACACAAACAGAAGAATAGAGCCTTGAATATTATTTAGAAATATTTCATTATACTATTAAAAGATCAAAGCAAAATAATCTAGATTTGGATACTCTAAAAGTCATTTTACTTAGGGGAATTAGATATGAATGGATTGATGTATTGAATTTAATGGGTAAAGGAGATCTTTCTCATCTGACATATCTGGAATTTTGTGACTTATGCATGCATATTTCTCAAGGGAAGTCCAAATATGGTAAGGGACCCATGGATTCTATATATATGGTCAACAAATCGACCACCGATGGGTTAAGTGGAGAAAAGATTGACAATTTATTGAACAATTTTAAAACAAGCATTCTAGGTACTTTTGGTTCTAAGTTAGACACTTTGAAAATTAAACAAAAGAAAGAGTTAGAGGATGCAACATTAACTATTTATTGTCCAAAATGTAGAAAAATACATCCTTTAAAAGAATTTCTTTTAGATAACATTGATCTTTGTGGTATATGTGCAGACAATCATGCTATGTAAAAATTCCCATCTCTATCGGAACTCAAAGAAATCTACTAAGAGAATCAAGGAGCTACAAAGAGATTATGTTTTGTTGCACCAAAAATACCTTTGCAGCCAAGGGATTCAGGTATATATCAAGACCCCTCTCAACAATTCAATCCTTATTTTTCTCAACAATACCCCCAAAATAATCGGACCATTCCTATGCCTTGGCAAGCATGGGCACCAAAACAAGCTAAAAACCAAAATTGGAAACAAGGTCGGCAATGATCTGCCTATGGGACCATGCCATCCTAGCCTTATCCTATCCAACAATAATACACACAATACCCTACACACAACCAATATTTCCGAAGAGTCCAACAACCATATTCCAATTAGCCACCACAACCACAAATTTCACAACCACAACAACTTCAATTACCATCAAACCAACCTCTTAGACCAACCCAACTACCTGCACAACCTATTTCTAACCCCAATAATAAAGTAGCATAGCCCGCTTACAATGATGAGATACAAATTTTTCCCACTTATATGATTACCTCTCTCGGTGTAAATGATATTAATCTTATATCAATAAAAGTACTTCATCAAGATGCACCTATTATAGTTTAAGAACCTATAGAGAAAGAAACTCCTAATCAAATAAACGACAATGGTAGCATAGATCCAATAAATAAAACTTCTTCATCTATAAGAAATCAACCACAACAATCTAGTACTCCACCTTTCCCAGAAAGGTTGGCATTAGAAAAGAAAATCATTAAAACAATATATGATTTATTAGATGAGTTAAAGAATGTTTATATAAAAATTCCATTATTACAAGCAATCAAAGAAATTCCAATTTATGCTAAGACAGTAAGGGAATTGTGTATAAAGAAAATATGAAGGAAAAAAAAAGACCCCAAAAAAGTAAGCGATTGGTAAATTAACCAACCTTATGTCGAGTAAAATCTATATGCAAAAATATGTTGATCCTTGGTATCCCCATTGTAAAAATCCACATCAATAATGTTGCAATTGCAAACACATTAATAGATTTAGGAACAACCATTAATGCAATGACAAAAGGTACCATGGATGAATTACAATTTTCTAATCTCCGTAACACACCCACAATTTTACAATTAGCTGATAGATCAATAATAAAACCAGAATGTGTATTAGAGGGTGTAATAGTCTCCTTGGATTCTTGGGAGTACCCTGTAGATTTCATAGTTTTACAACCAAAATATAACTTAAGGGAGCACTCATTAATCTTAGTGAGGCCTTGGTTAGCTGTAGCTGATGCTTTCATCAATAGTAGATAAGGGGATATGACAATTGCACATAGGGATTCAATAAAGAAATTTATCTATATCCACATGCTAAAGATTTAAATGAATCTGAATTTACACAATATTGCTTTCAAGATGCGAATGATAATGAGGAAGTGTACAACCTATTTTAACTATTAATCAAATTATGAATTTCAAGAATAATATCAAGGAAAATCAAATCTTCAATCTTATTAATAATTATGATTTTACTCAATATCATGGGGGGAAATATGCTTTTGATCATATTTTGGATAAAGATTTTCAAGAAAGTTGTAATATGGATACTTATCAACAATTTTATGATCAATTTCTTCTGACGCGTCAACATCATGATCAAGTAACAAGGCTATTGAAATTCTTGAAGGAAAAACTTTAAATATCAATTCTAAACTTGAAGAAATTCAAAAACAAGAATTAATCAAAACATTACAAAAACATTTTGGTGCATTCGCATGGGAATACACTGATATGCGTGGAATCCACCCTAATACATGCATTCATCATATCTACATAGAGGATAATTCCAAGCCTATCAGGTAGCCCCAAAGATATATGAATCTACCCTTGAAATAAAATGTGAAAGATGAACTACAAAAATTACTCAATGTTAATTTTATATATCCAATTTTTGACAGTCAATGGGTATCTCCACTAGTGATTGTTCCTAATAAAAATGGCAAATGACGTGTTTTTGTAGACTATAGGGAATTGAATAAAGAAAATTTAAATGATCATTTTCCTCTACGTTTATAGATCATGTCTTAGATATACTGGCAGGTAAAAAATACTATTCCTTTTTGGATGGATTTAGTGGTTATAACCAAATACAAATAGCTCTATAAGATAAGGACAAAATAACATTCACATGGTACTTTCTTTTGGTTTGTGCAATGCACCTACAACTTTTCAACGTGTTGTACTAGGTATCTTTTCTGACCTTATCCATGATTGTGTAGAAGTATATGGACGGTTTCACTGTCTATGCAAATACTTTTAAAGAAGCATTCAAAAATTTAGAAAAAAGTTTTAATTAGATGTCAAGAAACTGATTTGGCATTAAACAATGAGAAATGTTTTATGTTACAAACTGAAGGAATTGTTTTGGGTCACTGTGCGTCTTCTGCAGGTATAAAAGTGGATCCAACAAAGATATAAATCATTTCCAATCTTCCAGTGCCCAAGACCCAAAAAGATGTCAGAATTTTTCTATGCCATGCTGGTTACTATAGACGATTCATTCAAAATTTCACAAAACTCGCACTTCCATTATTCAAACTTCTTACTAAGGATAATGATTTTTTCCTGAACATTCCATGCCAAACTGCTTTTGAAACTTTGAAAGAGAAACTTTCTGTAGCTCCTATTTTAAGAGGACCAAATTGGTCCCTTCAATTTCATATATCTACATATGCCTCTAACACAACTTTAGGAGCAGTGCTAGGACAAAAGGAAAATCAATTATATTATTCCATCTATTTTGTGAGTACAAACATGACACCCATTGAATTGAATTATACAATTACTGAAAAAGAGTTCCTTGCAGTAATTTAGGCCATCAACAAATTTAAGCACTACATTACAGGATATGAGATCTTCATCCACACTAACCACTCAACCATTAGGTACTTAATGAGAAAACCAATTACTAATGGTAGGGTTACCAGGTGGCTACTTTTATTATAAGAATTCAATATCAATATAGTAGATAAACCTAGTAAAGAGAATGTTGTTGCATATTTTCTCTCCATGATTCATAATGAAGGTGAATTAATTCCTGTTAATGATAATTTTCCCGATGCACATATTTTCACAATATATACTAAATCTCCTTGGTTTGCAGATATTTCTAACTATCTAGCTACGGGAAAATTACCTCAACATCTTTCTACAAAGGAGAAGCAAAAGATCATTAAACTTAGTGCCATTTACTCATGGATTGGTGGATAACTATTTCATAATAGACCTAATATTACCATTCGGAGGTGTGTAAGAGAGGATGAAGTATTTGACATATTGAAGGAATGCCACGATGAACCATGTGGATGCCATTTTGCTGACATAAGAACCACATATAAATCCCTTCATATAGGGTATTATTGGCCCACTCTTTTCAAATATGCCAAGAAATATGTTATAAGTTGTGATTGTTGCCAACGAATGGGAAGACCAGTGTGAGCAGATGAAATGCCTCTACAACCTTAGGTATTAATATAAACATTTGAAAAATGGGCCTTATATTTTGTAGGACCTATTTTTCCAATGTCTAGAAAGAAAAGATATATTTTGATATGTATTTATTATGTCACTAAATTGGTAGAAGCCAAACCTCTTTTGCATGCTAATGAAAAATATGTTGTAGGTCTTTTAATTGAGGACATATCTACTCATTTTTGTGTCCCAAGAGAAATTCCAATAGATCAAGGCACTCAATTCAAATAAAATCTTGTCTAGAATATCATAGAACAATACAAGATCAAGCATCAAAATTCATCCCCCTATCATCCACAAGCTAATGGGTAGGTGGAGTCCACAAACACAGTTATTGAAGGCATCTTGACCAAAACTGTTCAGTTGCACTACCAATATTGGGAAAATAGGATTCTTGAGGTGCTTTGGGCTTACTGGACCAAATGGAGGAACACCACTAGGCATACCCCATACGAGCTTGTGTATGGAAAAAAAGTTTTGCTTCATATTAAGTTCCAAATCAATATTTTCATAACAATGACCAAGCTTGGGATGGATCTTTCGGAAGCATAAAAAAAAGTTTGGAACAATTAAATGAATTAGAAAAAATCCAACAAGATTCATTTCAACATACTACCATCATCCAATAACAAATATCGAGATGAAATGGAAAATTCATCAAACCAGGCGAATGGGCTCTCTTATTTGATTTTATATTTAAAAATTAAGGAAAAGATCAGTACTCACTGGTTAGGGCCTTATGAGATAGATACAATATTTGATAATGTATTAGTCAAAATTAAAACCATTGACGAGGAAGGAACTTCTTTTCTGGTAAACGACAACAGACTAAGGTTATATTAGAATCCTATAAACAAAGAAGAATTTGTTCATAACTTGCTTCAACAACAAGAGATGGAGATAATGAGTAAGGGAAGTTCTTCCCCTTCTTTTGTCTCAAGATGATTATTTTCTCTTTCCGTTCTAATATATATATATATATAAAGAAAATAAAAAAATAAAGAAAAAAAATAAGCATAGATTGTGAAAACCGGTTTACTAGCGCAACTGTGCAATAATTCTGTTTGAAAACTAGAGATGGAAGACATAATTCTCAAAATTCTTCAAATAACAAACATGACATCTTCAACTCATGTTCAAAATTTCTTTCTAGAAGTTTATTTTTAGCAATAAGGATTGACAACCTACAAAGATTCAGTTTTACAATATCAGTCAGATAGATACTTTTTGTTCATTTCAGAATTCAAAACGGATTAGATTTTTCATGGTTTCATAAAATAAGCTCAACAACAGGGGACCAGATAGTCCGATATTTTTTTTTCAAAATAAAAAATCCAGAGTTTATATTATAAGTAGGCTAGATATTTTTATCAGGCATTACAATTCATGATTTCAGAGTTATAGATAAAAATGTTCTATTCAAAAAATTGGTTTCTATAATTGCATACTTTTTCCACAACCACAAGCACTTTTTGTAGCTATCGAAATCTACATGGAGCCATTTTTCAAAGAAATTACTAGATACTAATTCATTTTATCAGCTTGCAAGACCGATATTGGTATGAATTTTGAATTTCATGCAACTTGTCATGAAATTCAATTTTGGAAACTTCATTTGCAGTAGTTTTAATATCTCCTACAACAGACTTCTATCAACTTCTTCATCAACATCAACATCATCTTCTTCTTCATCAACAACATCAACCTCTTCATCAACATCAACATCATCTTCCTCTTCAACAAAAACATCAACTTCTTCATTAACATCATGATTCATTCTTCACCAACATTCATCTTGAGTACCATAACTTTCTCTTGAAATATGTAGAAATTCAATCACAAGTTCTAGCAATCGAATCAACACTCCACAATCAACCTTGCTTCAATTCCAAGGTGGGAAATTTTCCAAGTTACAGGTAAATCACATAGGTAATGGTTTCTTAAATCATTTGTGCAATTAGATTTATGGGTTACATATAAGATGGAAAAAATTGTGAACCACAAATCATGCATACTCTGTTTTCCTAAATCTCCTATTCTTTTACCCGAATTTGATGATCATTCTCTATTTTCCTAAGTTTACTATTCAATTTTCTGAATTTGATTTCAATCATGGTCTCGAACAACTTCTTTAACCATGCAAATCCTTATATCAAACACTCTATCATATTATTTTTTAATATGCGTGGAGAAAATTTATTTTTGGCATGCATTATATTTCAGAGTGATTGATTGGACCATAAAATCACTCCAATCATGAAGAAGCGCCACCACGAACTACAATAGTATCACATAGAAAAACATGACCATTTTCATGATTTTAAATCATGAATGTTGTCCTCGCCGAAATCGCCCAAAATTTTCATTATATTCACAAAATCCTTCTTCTCTCATTACTGCTTCCTATCTTACCCAGTGAGAAAGAGTATAATTTTATTTGAATTCTCGCTAATATCTACAAAATTGGAAGCATGGGGCCTGTGGTCAGATGGGAGCCAAGTGGGATTGAGTTTTTGGAGGCATATCCTAAGTGTATGAGGTGATTCCAAAACACTGGATGGTTTCTCTTTCTACAGAAGTTTCAAGGGCATGATAAACAAATGGCTAAGGATTTCGTGAGAACGTTTGACGACATGAAATACCAAATTGGGGATCTTGAGATCTAATTAACATAATAATTCATCTTGTAGGTGACATATATACCTCAAGGTGCGAACTTTGGTTTAAAAACAAGAGAATCCAAGGTGAAATTTGGAAGGATTTTCTTAAAAATCCAGAATGAGTAGCATATTGGAAGAAAGGTATGCCTACCTTTGGATTTAAAAATAAATGGCGTGACATGCTATTCATACTACATAAGCATGTGACCTATGAAAGAAGGTATGGATTAGTATTTTACTACCATCTCAAATTACTCAAGAATTTTGTGAAACGTTACGAGTTGGATATGCCCTTTTATATGATGAGTAGTTTAAAGAAAATGGCTTCTACAATATAGCATAACCCTAGGTCTTTGGAAGCTAGTCTTTTTCATTTCGGGCTAATTAAGATGTTAGTGGAAGCGAGACTATAAGAGTAGAATAATAATTGGGAACAATTCCTGATTCACAATCGTTATATTGAAGCCTAGAACAACATGTGACAATAGGGTCTAGACGAGAGAGTACCGTGTTAATGTTTATGCCATTATTATAGTTCTTTGCATTTCATAAGATAAGAGCATAATAAGAACAAGATCACTGAGAAATACACATCCACAAGAGACACAACATTTATCCTGGGAAACCCTCTAGGGGAAGAAAACCTAGCAA